>ADNK01001198.1:97500-113694 GCA_000320545.1 Bigelowiella natans CCMP2755 | reverse complement strand
CCACTGCTGCTGCTGCTATTAATTTTAGATGGGGGGTTCTTGTGTGTGTGTGTTATTCACTTGTTGGGTATTGTACTTGGAGGGCTATTGTGCTTATTTTATCGTTCATTTTTGTACTCCTTTTTTCTCTCTATTTCTCTCTTATGCGTGTGTCTTTATTTGTTGTGTTGCGAGTAGGAATGCATGAGGAGGGAAGAGAGCAGGCTGACTCAAAAACTGCTGGAACTGGTAGGAATAACAGGAGAAATGGCGACGGCGGAGGAAGAGAGGAAAGAGACCAAACAGGAGGAGGAGGAGGAGCACCTTTATGCGGTGTTTGTAGATATCCCATGAGAAAGGTAAGATTGCTGGCTACAACTCAGTACTTTGAGTGCTGTTCGCAATGATACGATCTCTGCACTCATTCTGGTGGTAGAAATCTCGTTATTTGACCTTTCTTTTCCTTTCTCTCTCTCTCTCTCTCTCTCTCTCTCTCTCTCTCTCCTTCTCTCTTCGTTTGCTCCGTGTCATCATGTGCTGCAGGACGGGCATGGTCCAAACGGCCAGAAATGGAAATGCGTTATATGTAGAGCAAATGCGAAGAGGAAACGAGAAGGAGAGGAGGCTCTCACTCATGAGGAATCATGCCTACTCGCATATCCGAAAAGGCGGAAAAATGGCCAACAATGGGTCGCGGGGGGGACCGTGGGGGGGGTGCACAATGGTGCCAAAGGGGAAACCAAGGGCTCGAATGAGATGAAAGGAAAGGATAAGATGAGTAAGACGAAAGGGAAGAAAAAGTCGTTGGAGGCTAATAGTGCTGCTACTAATAGCAATGCTAATAGAAAGAAGAAATCTCCAGAGGTAATGCTGCCAGAAGCGAAGGATTTATTCGTCAACGAGAATATAGGAACATGCTCTAAGGATAGCTCGCGGCGAAAAGCATCACTTAAGATCCGGTTTGAAAGGGAATGGAGCAACTTGGACAAGAAAACCAAGAATGAATACCGAAACAGGTGCTGCTACTACATGCGCTTGGAACTATGTACATATCCTTGTGGTTGGTACTACCATAATATTTCTATATATAGCGGATTCGTGCTTGTTTGCCTATAAGCTTAATATTACACACACACACACACATATTATATATATATATATATATATATATATATATATATATGTGTGTGTGGGGGGGGTGTGTTGCGGTTAGAGAGGAATTAATCGGAAGCGCCCGCATGAGGAAAAGTTAGATCTTCTTCTTCTTCTTCGTCTTCTTCTTCTTCTCCCTCTTCTCAGAATGGAACAGGTCAAAAGCAGTCCTTTGCAACAAAGATAAACTGGCTACGGCACTACGATGTGTACACTAGATTGGTCAGACAGCTCCTTGATTGCAGGCAGCTCAATAAAGAACAACAAACATATTTGGGAGCTGGAATACAAGATACAACCAAGTTTATAGTCAGTAGTAGTGATGACACTGGTAGTGGTAGTGCTCAGATGGGAATGCTTCTCAATGGCAATGAGAGTCTTCTAAAGTGGGGGAAGAGTTCATTCCAAGTCTCTAGTTCTCCAGGACGGCAAGTGACAACTAAGAGGAAAAGAAAAGAAGGAGATAGCAATCAATGGAACCCATTAATGTGGAAGAAGAAGAAAGCAACTTTGAAGATGCTGGTGCAAGGGGATTTCGAGGAATATACTAAGCTGCGACGGGTATTAATTCACAACTAGAAAGCGGATAACGACGATGATGATGATGATGTTACGGAAAATAACGAATCTACACACATTTGTAGTATTATATTGTTTCCTCATTCATTCTTCCTCATTTGATTTCTTCCCCGCTTGCAGATTCTGGTAGAAGATTACGGGTACAAAGTAAGAGGTCACTATGGACTCAAAGTGAAGGTAGTGTAGCGGTAGTAGTATTAGCAGCCATTAACTATTACTACTACTACTACTACTACTACAACTACTATCAACTACCACGCTTCTTCCTAGCATTACTTCGCTCACGATAATTCTCATACATAATAACCCAAGTGTGAAACAACTGCAAATTTGTTGAATATTGGACTCTGCTTCTGCTCTGATAGCTACCCTGACGTGTGTTTTCAAACAGTGGTTGAAAAAGAAAGTAGCCTACTTTAAAAGATTAGCTGCATCAATAAAGAAAAACGAAGAAGAAGAAGAAGAAGAAGATGCGGAGCAGGATAAAGAGGAAGATAAAGGGAAGGATGAAGATCGGAAAGGAGGAGGAAGAGGAGGAAATGGCAAGGATGATAATAATAATAATAATAATAATAGAGGTAATGATAATGGCGATGATACTGATCATCTTCACAATCACTCCATTTCCACGAAGAAGAAGAAGGAGAAGAAGAAGAAGAAGAAGAAGAAGAAGAACAGCAGTAGCAGCAGCAGCAGCAGCAAAGATGATGCAGAAGATAAGGATCATTATCATCCTACAGATACTACTACCTCATCCCATTGTGGTAATGATGGTGGTGCTAGTACCGGGCTTGCTGCTCTCCCCCCCCCCCCTCCTACCACAGAATTTCTCTCATCATTAGCATCCTCCTCCGGAACAGTAGCAGCAACAGCAGCTGCATCTTCGTCCTTGACGACACTTCCCCCTCCTCCAAACTCGAAAAACAACTCGTCGTCCTTTGGTGCTTCTGGTAAACAAAAGAGGATGAGGAGGAGGAGGAGGAGGAGGAGGATGGAGACGAAAAGTGGAGAAGGATTGCAAACACTGAATCATCATCGAGATGAAGCTGCTGGAACAGGTACTACCGCAGCGATGATGAATTCTCGTTGTTGCCCGAAAGAGAAGAAGAAAGAATAGAAGAAGAAAATAGGAAACGATATCGTCTCAAGCTAATAAGCATCAGCACTACTACTGCGTACATCATTAAAATCACCACCTCTAACCGACGTTGACTGATATGTTGGTTGTGTATACGCGACCACCAGATCTGAAAATCCGTTGTGAGGGGCGGGGGGAGGAGACAAAAGGGTAAAAAGAAGAGCCACCACAATGCCGAGGAGGACTCTTAGCAAAGCTGCATCTTCTTCTTCTTCGTCGTCTTCGTCTCGCTTCGAAGGCCAGAACGAAATCTCACTCAGTGACCCAAAAAGAAGCCATGGCATCGAAACGGCGAAAACGGATCAACACCGATGATGATGAAGATGATGATGATGATGATGACGGCACCGAAGAAGTTGATGATGAGGATGAAGATAGTGTTGATAAGACCGCTGGAAAACAGTTTGCAAGTTATGTTAATAATGAAATACAATTTGGCTCTGAGGACGATAGGCTGAAGAAGGTGCTGTCATCAATGTGATACGGATATACTTTGATCAAACGACGAGTTTTTGATAAATGACGATGGTGGTTGTGATGATGATGATGCTTGTGGTGAATTCTGTAGGCGATGCAACTCTCTCTTGAGGATGAAAGGAGGAAATCCAGATGTGAGAATACGAGACTAGGAAATGGGTCTTCTCGTGGTGATGATACTTCAAAAGGAGACGCAAGCTTGATTATTTCAAAGGAAAAAGTATCTTCTGTATCATCTACAGTATCACCATCTGATGCTGGCGCAACAGGCTCCGTTGGAAAGCGGAGAGCGAGCAAGTATAGCCTCAATAGAAGTCTCAAGGAAGCAAATAACATTCAAATACTTCGAGATGTGCGATTGAACTCAAAGACCGTCGCTGAGGCCATGAGCGCAGATGGAAATGCACATAGTAGCAGCAACGATCATCGCCGTCGTCTTAATCAAAGCGCAGCTGAAACCCACAAAAAGGCTGCTGCTGTATTGAGAAGGAATAAGCGCAGTAAGACGGGGTCTAAACAACATAGCTACGACCTTAAAGATGGGCTGATTCAATGCCGTCAGTGTCAACAGACATTCCTCAAATTACAATCCTATTCAGCACATGGTTGCTTTCGTAAGGCAAAGGATGATAAAGCTGCGACGCGAAAGAAGCACAAAAATCGAAATTCTAATCACAAAAGGTCTTCCTCTTGAGACATCCCATGTGAAGAAGAAGTACCCACCAATCATGTAGTGTCCTCCAAAAAACTGACAAAGACAGGTTTAATGCAAAGTCCCATTTAAACTATTAATAAGCTTCGACTTGGTTATGAGAACTATCTTGGGATCGGGTATCAACTTCAGCCACGCTCATGTTTGAGCATCGCACGTAGCATGCTAGCATGGCGCCTTGGCGGCTACTTCTAGGCAGCAGTCGCAGCCATCCATCATGTGGCTAGCATTGCTAGATTGGGCTGTTCGCGCATGCAATCAACAATGTTCTTCAAATGGTGACTGTCGCAGGCTAGTGCAATGAAGCAGATGCTGATCCACAGCTAGACAGGTTAGCAGCGTCCACATTGTCGCCAATGCACATGCATTATGCATCCATGAAAAATGTCGATCCTGGATCGAAGATGGCAGATGCGATGCTGAATGACACGGCTCAGGCGGCACCCGCTAGCCCGGCGGCGCCCGGCGGCACTGCGGCACCCGGCTAGCCGGCGGCCACGCTAGCCAGCACTGCTAGACTGCGCATCGCACTGCATGGATGCAGCGCGCAATTTCTGCAAGATGCATGCATGCAGAGGTGCCATTCCTGCTAGATTCCAGCATGGTTTCTGGGATCACGTTCAAGGGCGACAGCGGTGCGGTCCATCTGCACGTCATTCTAGCATTGCCAGCGTGCAACGAATTCGTGAGAAGCGTGGGCAAGATTTGCACAGATTGTGCCAGTGTGGATGAGTGACAAAATCAGAGAGGTGTCGCGTCTTTGACGTCATGGGAAAAAACAGAGGTTGTTTGTCCTGTGATCCAGGTCTCTTCAAAGAGATTTCTTGAAGTTTTTGCTGTTTCATGGTTGAAAACTTCTCTGATGCTTCTCATCATCCTGCATCAATGGGTCCATGATTTGATCCGTGTGTCAACCGATGGACCGATGGGTTACGCGGCATTGTAGCTACCGATAAATCCCCTCGGACACAGGATGTGCGACATGAAAACACACCATAAATGTCTAAATCATCCGGCGTTTATGCATCGCGACAACAACAACAACAACACTTTTACTGAAGAACGAACTTGGAAATTGAGTGTGCCGAGCTGCTCTGCCCAGGCCACATCCCCTCGCACAGCGCTTGTAGCAATCTAGATCCAGTAAGAAGCACAAGGAGAGAGGTAAGTCACTCCTTCTCATGTACAACCTTAGATCTCTCCGTACCAACCTTAGCAACTTTGTCCAGCATATTTCGATGATTGTGATGATTGC
This sequence comes from Bigelowiella natans CCMP2755, assembly GCA_000320545.1. NCBI lineage: Eukaryota > Cercozoa > Chlorarachniophyceae > Bigelowiella > Bigelowiella natans. The sequence continues at coordinate 108,402 of ADNK01001198.1, read as the reverse complement.
AGTACTACCTTTGATGTACCTCCCACAAGGTGGCCACGAGGAGGAGCTATGGCAGCACCAGCGACCCGATTCGACGTAAGTACAAACAAGCAGATCATATCAGATCAATCTACTCAATGGAAGATTACACCAAGTTGACAATAAATCGACCACAAACTAGGAACCGAATTTTCAATGTCTTTTGCTTCTTAGAATGTACCGATAAACGTGGAAAAGATCCAGGTTGCGCCGGCAGAAGATAGCAAAAACCCGAAGCTCCGCACATCGAAGTCCTTCGTCAATGACGTGTTTGTCAAAGCAAAATCCTCGACGACGTTTGGCCAGCTCTTACAGGCCATTCAAGAAGGCACACATGTCAGGACTTTAAAAAATAGTTTCTGTGCTTGATTCGAGATGATATTGTTGGTGTTATTCTCTAATTTACGATGATCGTCTTTTGATGGACGCACAGGCTATGGAGGAGTTGGGGATGTACAAAACTGTCGACTACCAACTCAAAGAGACGACCAAGCCCCGCGTCCTGGGTTGTTAGTTTCTGAGAAAAACATCGCAATTTAATGGCCAACAACTAATAATGAGTTCTCCTCCTCAAAGTATTCATCCATTGTCCTCCCATTCCACTAGACCTGATAGTTAAGCTGAAGGAGAAGGGCTCTTTCTACGGAAGCGCGGGAGTAGGTATATCAGCCTTATCCCCCAGTAACTTTCTTCCGGATGCTCCTCCTCTCCCTTTCTCTTCTCATCATTTGTTTTGGTGTAGATATCTTCTCATGTGTTGATTTGCTCACAGGAATGTCAACCGTCCAACGGCAGCCAATGATGAAAATCGAAGGTACGTACACTCCTCTATACCTGTGAATCACTTTGTATGCTTCTGTAGTGAGCAACCGTGTTGAAATTGGTACACGAATTGACGTATTCATAACAATATTCAAATATACACTACATGGATTAGATGTGCGTGTACACGTAAGATTAGTGATAAGATTTTGTCAAAATGCTCACTCTTCACGTTTTCCACAAAAGGCTTGTACCGCAATCTCTTTGGCAATGCTGAGTCCCTCAAGGGTTCCTTCTCGTATGGAAACGATCAGACAGCAGGGTGGTTGCTAAGCTGATGAACATGGAATAGTTATATTTATCATCACGCACCATGCACTACATGAATCATGTACATATCTTGCAACAAATGTGTTATTATCCCTTGGTTTTGTCCCGCAGATCATTTGCTCTCACTCTCTCGAAACCTAAGGTACTGATTCCTGTCCGATTAAGTTTGTGCCGAGGGCGATGATGATGATGATGATGATGATGATGATGATGGTGATGATAATTGACGATGCTGCCTCCTCCTATGTAACGACTTAGGCTTTCAAGTTGAACGATTCTCAGCCACCATTTGGTAAAACAGTCTGCAACCCTTTCCCCCTTTCTCTTCCTAAGTTACGGACTGATTACAAAAGCAGGAAATAGCTCAAATTTGTTTCTGTGTTTTGTAATGATTATTGAGTCGTACCGTGGTCGCCTCCTCCTCCTCGTTCCTCCCTTTTGATAGGCACCTTTGCTGCTATGGCGCACTACAATGGGGGAACTCTCTTTAGAGACTCCGGGTAGAGCAATACGGCGCCGAAATAGATAGACAGATAGTAGTGATACTGGTTCGTAAGTTTTGCTCATTTCTTGAATCATAATGGATGCAATTAGGTTTGTTGAAAAGTCCTCAGGACTGACAATCAACGGGAAGAGCGAAGATCAGAAGCACAATGTAATTATCATACTAGTAATATAGACAACTAGGTCAGCATGAGTGACACAACAGCAGCCATGAACCAAAGATTTTGTTCGTATAATAGTATATAAAATGACAACAGGTTGCTCAGATAGCAGTGCTTGTTTTGCCGAGAAATTAGAGCAAGATTTATCGTTTACTTGTTGGATATCATAATTAGATTGAGTATCTCGGTGCTTGGAGGGATGTGGTACCGCTATTGCTACTTCTATTACTACTACTAATAATAATAATACCAACAATTGTCCTGGTGCTGCTACTGCTGATGGAATCAAGGGACTGCTGCCAATGAAGAATTATATCCCATTATATCATAATTCCCATGATGATGATGATGATGATGATGGTGATACCCAATCTACTATCTACTATCATATCGGTTGGTGGTGGTGGTGGTGTTTCGGAACTAATTGCAAAAAAGCAAATTATTTACATCATCATCTCGGTCAGTCCCAAAAGATGGATCGCCATCATCGTCACCATCATCATCCTCATCGTTATCTTTTTCATCGTCGCATTCAATTCGTTTCGCTTACTTTCATCACTCCAGGTTCCTCATGAAAAACCCGCAGATACACCTCACTCTAACAGGTAGCAGCAGCGTCACGCCGCTTTTATCTTCCGATCTGCTGAGCAATCTAATAGGAACAATATTTGATGATTGTGTTGTGGTGTTTCTTGTTATTTTGTTCGGTACTCGGCAGCGTGTTGAAGGCCTCGATGCCATCACTGAAATCGTCGATACGATACACGTATACGCATGAGACTACCGATCACAAATTGGTAGTAAATGGAAGAAGAAACTAGTCATGAATAGCAGCATCACTACCAACGACGAACAAAGGCACTGATGGATTGGTTCTTAAATACGCCTTTTCTTCTGACATTTAGGTTCCAACGAAGGGAATTTTTGTGAAGAGCTCAACGGTAAGTATCTGCGAATAATATCAATCACAGCCATCATCACCAAAGGAGGAGAGAAGATCCTACTCATTCATTTATTTATGCACTCCATAAAGGAAATTGCGGGATTCGGTGGTGATGTGAGATTTGGCAAGCTCGAAGGATGCGGACGTGTACACTGGCCGATCTCAAGTAGCGTTACGGCATCTATTGGTTGCTTCGGGGGGCTGCTGGTACGCGCACACACACATACTCACACACACACACACACACATACTCACACACACACACACATACTCACACACACACACATGTATGTATGTATGTATGTGTAAATATATGTATAATAGGAGCAATTGTTTGATGAAAATCTCACAGAAGCAGCAGAAAAATAACCACCGCCATCATCTTTGTTCCTCCTGATATGTGCTAAATTAGGTTCCATTGGGAGAGGGACTCAATTTCTTCGGGGTTGGTTAAATACTAATCACTGCCCTTACTTATGAAATTACCTGCGAAAATAAGAATGGGAACGAATACATGTTCATTTCTGTTTTGGTGTAGTAAATATTACTTCGATGATAAGCATAATACTCGTTACACACGCATGTACAATTTGAAGATACATTATCACATATCAGACTCCCTCACTCCTCAATGATCGTTTCTTCCATCGTGGATTTCGGTAAGAGCACAAACACCCTACACAACCGTAGATTGCCCCATATCTGTGCATCGATTAATAGATCTTTCCTTCCTTCCTTCCTTCCTTCTTCACTATATACAATTGATCTGTGGATTGTTTTAACGACACCCACCCCTCTAATCGTCGTACGATCGTACCAAATATGATGATAATGTATGTATGTCTGTAAGTATATATGTATATATGTCTGCAAGCAGCGAGGAGTTGAGAACTTTCAACCTCTCACTTTGCATATTCCCTGCTTAATACATCAGTGACCTTCGAATCCGCGGTTTCACAGAGTTTGGACCAAAAGACGAAGGTGATGGTTGATCTCACTTCTTCCTCCTCCTTCTCTTCCTCCTCCTTTACCCTCTTTCCTTCAACTCAAGCGGATAAGAGTAGTTGTACTTCGACAAGATAGTGTTATATCATTTCTCTTCCATCAAGGGTCAAACTATTAGCTTCCATCCTATCATTTCTCGGATAATAATAATATGTAGATCATCAACAATCAATATTTTGTTTTTGGAATAACACAGGGGACGCAATTGGGGGAGATGGCTACTACACCGTTGGTGGCAGCATCGCCTATTCCCCTCCTATTCAGATTTTTAAGGACAATAACATCCGTTTGCATGCATTTGCAAATGCAGGGAACATGCAGCTTCTCTCAGACGGTATGTATGTTACCTGGTTGATATACTACAATTGCGAAGTGTATTATTATCCATTTTGTTCCTGCTGGGATAATGATTAGGAGACGGAGATGTTCTGAGTCGCGTGGCAAAGTTGACCAGCAAAGATGAAGTCAAAGCCTCGGTTTCTCAACACAATTGTGTTTTGGCATTTATACCCTCTCTCTCTCTCTCTCTCTCTCTCTCTCTCTTCCCCCCTCGCTTTCTATCCGTCTTTCTGATTGGTAGTTATGGTGCTGCAGGTGGGAGTAGGAGTGATTGCTCCGATATCTATTGGGAGGTTCGAGATTAATCTAGTAGCACCCGTGACGACGCATCATCAAGGAGGTTAACCAAATGCATTGTTTTTGTTCACTAGCTCAAATTCCCTCATTCATTTTTTCTGTTAGACTTTCTACCTGAAATCCGATTTCGATGGGCTCTGGATAGTGACTTTTCATGATGAACGATACGGCCATGTAATCGATTTGTGTATGAATGTTTCGATGCATAGTTGTTGAATTGCGGACGCATTCGTCTAGCAACTCCCGCATTGCTTCTTGATATCGACCTTATTCTCTACTATGAGTCTAGAAGCCTAGAAGTGCAACAATAAGAACTAGCATGTGTGCTAGTGTGCATTAGCTTGTACGTTGCCAGAACATGCTACCATGCAAGTTCATAATTGCTACAATTACCTGTCTAGCTGTGGCCCTAGCTAGCTAGCTAGCTAGCTAGCATGGACATGCGATGCACAGCGCATGCTGCACGTTGCCATCATCATTCTAGCATTGCTAGATTGCTGCGTCATGCTAGCTAGCTAGCACTAGAGCATGCACATGCACATCTCTAGATTTCTAGGTGTCTGCTAGCACAGCTGGCACTCAGTTCGATCTCAAGAGAGCACAAGTGCAACGGTGGCGCGCAGCTCGTTGCGACACACGCACGCTCATGTTGGCATGCTGCGATCCAGCTAGCTAGACGTCCAGACGTGGAGCGATCTAGCTAGCTAGCTAGCTAGCGGTCGTGTCGACGGAGCAACGAACTGATCGAACGAACGATGCACAGACTTCGCGCTGCGCTGTTGACGTGAAGACGTGCCTCAAACACAAAGATGCAACTAGAACTAGCCAGGATAAAAGCGAGATTTTGAAAACAGCTGACCAACAAAAGCGGGGGAAAGCTAGAAAGAGAACGTGGAGTGATTCCGTGCATGCAATGCCAGAGTGGCCCAGCTAGCCAGCTGAAAGGATCATTCTGGCATTGGGCATGCTCTCTCATCCACATTCTTCTTGATGACATCCACATCACAGACAAGGTTCAAAATGAAAGAAAGAAAGAAGTGTTTGTGCATGCATGGCAGAAGAGGACCTTCACCGCAGAATAGCAGAGCTAGAGAGCACACTGATGAAGAAAAAAAGAAAGGAAAGAGTGCAACCCAAGAACACCACGAACTCCCGAAATTTCCCTGCAGGTCGAACACGAAAACCATGTCGTAGAATCGTAATGAGCGAAGAGTGTACCGGTACGACAATGGATTTAGAAGCATTTTGAGACAAAAACGCATGTGTGTGCTGCTTTCGATGTGTTGATTGTGCATTCGGCCTAACATAATCCAGCTTCAACGGGCATCCGACTTTTTTTTGCATTTTTTACGCCGGGGCAATTTCTATCAGAACTATCGTAAAAATGAAGTTTCTGGTTCAAAACGACATCAATTTTTGAAATAAAAGGTTGATATCCGTTGGATTGGCGGAGAGTGAGATCCCTAGAGACTCTGAGAGACTCACTGGAGATCGCTTGAAACGCAACCGTAATAAGAAGAAGAATAGGTCTAGGAGGACCCAGAGACGAACGAGCCGTGCAACGAAGAACCAAGGAGGACAAACTATCAACCATGGTGACCCTGCACGTCGATGAGCACGCCTTGTTCAATCATGATCATGCGTTTCGAAAAATGAAAAAGATTCCTAAAAAAAAGCTAGTATTGTTGAGGCTGGTATGAAGAAGAGGCATCGAATGCTAAACATTTAGGGAGAGAGAGAAATATAACCCAATGTCGATACTAGTGTAACTGATGGTATCAATTATGATAGAATGAGAACCTATCTCCTCAAGCTATGATGAAGCTGATGAAAGACATCCGAGATGTGACCAAAAATACCCCAGAAGGCATTGTGCTCCACTTTTCGGAAGAGAACATGACTTGCATTAACGCAGACATCGAGGGGCCAGGTTGACGTTTCTTACCACGATGATCCCTAAAGATTGATGCAAAATATGTTTTTGAAATGGTATGAATTTGATTTCTGTATTATTAGAGGGTACACCTTTTCAAGGAGGTGTTTTCCGATGCATGCTTCGAATCGGAAGCGACTTCCCAAATTCGCCCCCAAAAGGTATATTACTTTTGAAATGCTACTATTCATGTGATATGTGTTCAGAAATTAGAGTTGTACCTAACGACAACTTTGGGATTTGTGCTACCTAGGATTTTTCCTCACCAAAATCTTCCATCCGAACGTCTCTAGCAAGGGGGAGATCTGCGTTAACACGCTTAAGAAAGACTGGAAACCAGCGCACGGCTTAAAACATGTACTTATGGTAAGACAGAAATCAAAGTGCCCATGGAATCTATCCATGTTCATGGCTGAAATTTAAATTACCTTTCTTCTTCTATCAGGTTATCAGGTGCTTGCTGATCCATCCTAACCCTGAATCGGCTCTTAACGAGGAAGCAGGAAAGTTACTCCTGGAAGAGTATGATAGCTACTCCAAGCGAGCATTGATGTTTACAAAGCTATATGCAACTCCAAAAGGTAGCAATGAGAGCAAAGAGTCCAAAGAAAGCAGTTGCTTGAAAGCATCATCCAAAAGTAGTAAATCGAAGGCCACCTCTGCAAAGTCCAAGAGCAGTAAGGTTTCAAAAAGTTCTAAATCCAAAAGTAAGAGAAGGCAAAAAGGTTCTAGTCTGAAAAGATTGTGATTGCAAACCTGCAGCGTATTAAGCACATTGTCCATATCGAATCTCGTGGAAATGACACAATCCAAACAAAGCACATTTGCTTAAATGTAGATGTAATGGACAGTGTTCTGACTCTGCGTATAGAGATTACAACTCAGCGGAAAAATTCGTAGTTATTAGTAACTCTATAATTCAAACGTATTTTGATACGCATGACGCATAAATGTACGTAACAGTCGTAGCTGTGGGGTGGCTATAGCTTCGTGCGTAATTATTCTAGAATTGACCAGCAGCTAGCTAGTCTGTAGTCTAGTAGTGGAAACCGGGGCACCGTAAGTGTAGAGCTAGCTAGTGCTACATACTAGACATAGTGCAGATCGATGTTTGAGACTATGGCATCTGTGCCACGACGTGCTAGCTAGTAAGCTAGCATTGCACCTCTAGATCTATTGGCACTAGCTAGACTAGCTAGCTATAGCATGTGTATCGTTATCATCTGAAATCTCTTCATCTCATCTAGATCAGCTGTGGCTCATAAATAGCTAGATAGCCAGCTTGCTAGCTTACTAGCTTAGCTAGATAGCTAATAGCGACACGACACTTAATACATCTAGACATTATTGCTGCTCGGACGGATGCGATGCTTGCTAGCTTGCTAATTGGTGTCATTGCTCATTTGTTATTGATACTGCTATACGCAGCACTAGAGCATTTATCTAGCTAGCTAGACGTCTATTAGGCGTGGCATTCCAGCGCGCGCTAGCTATAGATCTAGAGATCAATAATGATGACTATAATGAAGCAATCAAACGCTGCGCCTAGCTAGCTAGCTAGCTAGGCGCAGTGCGCACACACATACATCTAGATAGACATCATTATACATGCACAGCTAGACAGGTAAACGGGTGAGTTATAACACTTTGCACTACTACTTTCGCTCGCCCTCCATTTCTACTGTCGCATCGATATATTTTAGTGCGGTGTGTGCGGTACATCTAGGTAGCTAGACATCTCTAGATCTAGACATGCAGTGTAAGATATCATTTGCTTGGTGATATATCTACCGTGTTAGATATTGCTATTGCATGGCAATATTCTATGATTGACTGTATAGTTTCACCCAAGATACACGTTCCTCTACTCCTAGGATTCCCATACCCTTTGAATTATGGCCCGGTGCTTGCTGTCATTTAGCATGCCTAACGATTCGATATGTGCACACAGATATGTATTTGTGTATAATGCACATGTCTAGATGTGTGTGTGTGTGTGTGTGTGTGAGAGAGAGAGAGAGAGAGAGAGAGAGAGAGAGAGAGAGAGTGGATGTGGTGAGAAAAAGAAAGAGAGAGAATATTATAATTATCTTGATAATGTCTTATTCCTTGGAACACTACTACTACTGCTACCACACACACTCACCATGAATGCGTCGACGGCCATCCGGTCCCTGTGGTAGCATAATAGAGCAATATCCAATTTACCAGCCAGAGTTAAGAGCCAGACCCCAACAATAGCACACACACACACACACACACACACACACACACACGTATGACTTGATAAGTGATTTCAATAGCGCATTGGCATAGTGATAATGTGAGTAGTATTATGAATGAATAATTAAATAATAACAACGCAAACAATAGTCCTCCTCCTCCTCCATCATTCTTCACGATTTGTGTGGCAATTATCTAGATATCATTACGATAATTTGAAGGAGATTTTTGAGAATTCTGGTGAATTTCTTTAATACAGCCTCCTCTGCTAGATCATTCCCCAGAATGGCCACGATTGTGGATATCAGCTGACAGAAAGAGCAAGAAAGAGACAAGGATGATGATGAAGCAGAATACACGAAGAAATGGAGGAAAACAAGGAGATAACGTATTCATTATGCTCGAGATTTTAGAGCAATGCCATCATTACCATCGTCGTTTTGGTTGTCTTAGTCCTTCATCACCACCACCACCATCATCATCATCATCATCATCACTATCAGTGAAGATCTTACTTTTGGTATATTGTTGTTATTTGCTCCATAAATGAGCTTTGCGTCTGATTCTGGATGATGCACAGCTTAATCAGTCTTTGTTTATATGATATGATATTTAATATACAACAACAATAACAACCATTTTCCAGAAATCCGCAGAGCATACTGTGGATCCGCTTGGCCTTCACACAAAATAATAATGAATATCATTATATTAATAGTATTCTTGTAATTAGAATTTGGTTGTTTAGTGTACTGTAATATGCATTTTAATGACGTTCTTCTCTCAATGCATCCAGGGTGAGACTGATTACGGTCTATTCGATCATATAATCATATTTGGCTCTTGGGTAATGCCCAGAGTATTTTTAAATAGCAACAACTAGATTCACTTTGTACTACCACCACCACCACCACCACCATGATGATGATGATAATAAAGACGATGATGATGAAAATGATGATTGTAGTGAACAAACAAGAAATACTACCTCAATTACGTCGTGCTTGCATGGTAAATAACTAATCTGAATATAAGGGAAACATAGCATCTTAACATAGAAACAACACACACACACACACACACACACACATTCATAACCCAATAACTTCCAATCTACCGAATCGTCGGTACTTTTTATATTGTCGTAATGAATGCACTTCTACTCTTAGTACCCATTTGCCCAAAATCTCTTTCTTTGCTTTCAAACTAGTAGTAGTAGTAAGAAGAAGAAGAAGAAGAAGAAAAGGTTATGATGATGATGATGATGATAATGAGGGTAGATATCTCCTCAAGCGTAGCCAATAAATCATCGACGATACATGTAAAAATAGTATATAATGTAGTTATCAACACGTGATCATCATCGTGAGATGTGTGTTTATTCACCCCATAACGATAGCAATCTTCCCAACCTATGGATATTACAGTACACACACACGCTCACGTACCAATATATATATATATATATATATATATATATGATAAATACCATTCAATGTGTTTGTGTGTGTATTTTCATGATGATAAGTGATGTGTTTCTAGAATAGACAACGCATAAAAACCAAAATTAAAATGAATGTGATGACTTTTATTAGTAGAGGTAGTAGCAGATGTCCAGAAACAAATAGCCTATTATTACTGCTACAACTAGAAGTAGCACTTCTTACCGAGGAGATGGCATTATCTGCTGCAGGTCCGTTGTCGGCCTCTAATGATTGATTGATTGATTGATAGAATCATTGGGTTGATGGATTGGTGATACTCAATGTTGAAAATTTGGATGATGCTGCTACAGCTGAAGATGATCTCGCAAAATGAGCAAAACACATACACGCACACATACACGCACCATTCTTTGATTCTATGGTCTTAACCAGCCTGATATGTATGGAAGAGCAATCAAAGGCAATACACAATGAAAGTCCATCATCATCATCATCATCTTTATTATCATCATCATCATCATCATCGTCATTTTCAACATGATCATTGTTTGTCGGCATGCATACCCTTGCATTGCCTTTGAGTAGAAAGGGGCAAATCCCTCAGCACCCAACATCGTTGCACACATTCCAATCTACACATAAGCATTACCACATAATAAGCACATAAGAATGTCCTACATAAATATCAATTCATGCTCTCGAAATCACATATACACCCATATCGATTAACATGTTTTCAGCCAGAAATCTCCCATTTCTCTTTATCTTCTGCTTTCGTCATCATCAGCATCATCATCAACAGCATCATTTTCCTTTACTTACACAGTAAACAGCTGAATGCCGCACATCTATGCTCTTAGAAGTCTGACCAGCAAATTGTTCAAACACACACACACACACACACACACACACACGTACGCGCCCCGAGAGAAAGAAAGTGAG
>ADNK01001198.1:0-92500 GCA_000320545.1 Bigelowiella natans CCMP2755 | reverse complement strand
TCTCTCTCTCTCTCTCTCTCTCTCTCTCTTTAATTCTCTTGGTATATGCACACACACGTGGCAACCCAATTACATTCAAAATGTGGAAACGTTATTATAATATCGAAATGATACATCAAACATGCTTACTATTTACAACTCCAACACACACACACACACACACACACACACACACACACAAAACACACACACACGCAAACACACCTCTTTTGAACTTTTCGGAGCGTTTTCCCCGTTTTGTTGCTGTTTTTCCTTTTGGATATGATCTCTTGCATCTACGATATTATTATTATTATTATTATTATTATTATTATTATCACGTAATAGCAATAGTCAGGTGCGATATAGTAGTAGTTGAAGCAGTACTACGCATATATACCTCGCGCATCGTCTGATACTACTGTTGGAAGTATTCTGTATCTCCCCTCCCTCTCTCCCTCTTGTTATATTCAAATGCAAAGTCACTACCTATGAGCAGCCGCACAACGTTTGGCATGAAGTTTTGGTAATATTGGGTAAAATTTTCTGCCGCAGCCTTTATACAAATAATCAGCAAGAACAATCACACAGAATGCATGAGTGCCCTTCATCAATCAAGAACACCTTCTTCTCTCCAAAAAGGAGTGGGATTGTACGTGGATATATCAGTAGTAGTAGTTGTTGTTTTTGTTGTAAATGACGACCTCTTCTTATTATTATTATTCTTGTTGTTGTTATTATTGCTATTATTACTGATTCTGCAGTAGCTGCCAAAGCAGCGAGAGCTCCTGATAGCACCCTTGGATCTCTTTTGTGGTGGTGGTGGTGGTGGTGGTGGTGATGGTTAAAGTCAGTCATCAACAATGATACGAATACAACACAAACACGCACCCTCATCATCATCATCATAATCATCATCATTAAAAACACACTACTACTATTACTACTACTAATAATAATAATAGATGTTCGGTGTACCTTGAAGGTTTCAAAAGGTCATTGATTGCAGATAGCGTCTAATTAACACACACACCGACAGCAGACATTAGTTACTCAGTAGTAGTAGTAGTTGTAGACAACACCATCATCGAGCAGAAGAAGAAGAAGAAGAAGAATAAGGAGAAATATAAGCTCCCCCTCTTCTGCGCTACTGCTACTACTGCTACTACTACTAGTAACAGTACCTCTTTGAGGAAATGCTGGATTGTATTCTTTTCATCTGATGATTACGGTTATCATTCACAAGGAGAAAATGAATTAGGCGCCACAGGCGACACACCCACAATACACATTGCATTATAATTTATGTGTGGACATTATTTGCCAAGAAAGATTAAAAAAACAACGCTTTGTAGTTCATGGTTACTTATTTCATCATCGTCGTCATCATCATCATCATCATCATCATCAGTAGCAGCAGCAGCAGCAGCAGCATTTATTGCCATATATCATTTGCCACCAACACCAACATGAATACTAACACACACACACACACACACACACAGAGAGAGAGAGAGAGAGAGAGAGAGAGAGAGAGAGAGAGAGACAGAAAAACACCTCTCGAGCAATAATCAACGATGCACATAGCAGCGTTTCTTGTAACTCTTGCAGGGTTATTCCTAAGCAGTAACAATGATTGATTGGATGGTGAGATGTGATGATGATGATGATGATAAATCGTGGTAGTCGCCATATACTCTCTCCTACTGAAAAACTAATGTACCATTGGTAGTAGTAATACCTATTTCGCATTGCTCCAACAATTGCCTCTAACAAAGGCCTAACAGTAGTAAGTTGCAGCAATCGTACTGAGTATATTGTGTTTGTTCACATGACGTGATGAAGGAAGTAACGAAGTAAGTGATATCTATCATTTATCACACTGATAATTGACCATCACCACCACACATGACAAAGCAACTCAAGACCTTCCAAATGCCAGCTGGAGAGCAGGAGAGAATTCTGCACAAAGGTGTGCTACTGTGTTTAGTGCGGCCCATCTGAAGATATATGTGACGATATGAGCATCGATAGCAAACACACATGTACCGCCATATGATGACATGACGACGCATAGATGCAACATTACATTGCAGTTTTGCAATGCTTTCGCAGACAGAAGTCGTTCAGTAAAGCAGCACCACCACCACCAACTTGATAACTCATCACTACTACTTACCGAACGCGGGCATGAGGGTCTTTATTGATCAATGGGACAATAAACTTCACCTTTTATTTAGGAAAGAAATAGGAAAGTGGAGGGAAAGGGGGGGGGGGGGGGGGGGTCTTGATGGATATGCAGTAAGTAGTTATATATCTAGCAGCAAGTAATAACACATAGAAGCTGTTTGTGTTGTTCGGTGAGTAATGGTGTGTTGCTTGTGCTCATAAAAGTAGCAGCAGCAGTAAGAAGTAGTAATAAACGAGAGGCAGTTGTGTAATGATGATCATGATGGTGTAGTAACAAAAACTAGGAGGGGGAGCGCTACCAGGGGCTGTAAGTGCTCGGATATCTTCGATGCGGATCCTTCACACACACACACACACACACACACACACACACACATCACGTATCATTGTCGTGAGATGACACTATTTGTTCTTCTTCTTCCATAAACAGCATGTGCAAATACTGGAAATGGGGATTTGATGTTAGCATGATGCTTGTGGTGGTGTTAGAAATACTAACCAATTAGTTAATTCATCCATTCGTTTATTCTTCTTCTACTACTTCTACTGCTACTTCTAGTACTAACACCTTCAGAGGCAGCACATATACCCATCAATCCAGCATGCCTCTCTCTCTGATTTGTTGTTGTTGTTGTTGTTGCACAATGATGATGAGATGATAAGAATGATGGTGATCATACTACCCACGCATAATAGCTCAAACAACTCAAAACACACTCAAAACAGCAAACCCAGTTCTTGGAGGAGAAGGCAGCTGGAAGTAACCGCCATAGCCCTGATGATGATAAGAGATAAGAGGGGATTGAGTACTAGGTGCTATAGTTTAATGTGGAAGAGGCCATCATCAAGCATCATCTATCATCATTATCATCATTATCATCGTTATCATCGTCATCATCATCATCATCAGATCTTCTTGCGATCATACATGGATCAGGAAAGATGATGATGACGACGACGATGACGATGATGATGATAGTGATGATAATCATGATGATAATGATAGTCACGATGATGCATACCAGGGAAGAATGTTTCAGCACCAAGATAGCAAGAGAGATAATCTAGAGTCTCCATCCCAACTCTAAAAGTAATTGTTATTTTGTGATGAATAGGAGGAGGAGGAGGAGGAGGAGGAGGAGGAGAGCATTATTATTACTACAAGTCTTAGTAGTAGTAGTAGTAGTAGTAGCAGTAGTACTGTTGGTAATAATGATAATAATTATAATAATAATAATAATAATAATAATAAAAATGATAATAATAGCAGCAGCAGACAAACAAACAAACAGCACCTGAAATCTTCCTCCTCAAAGTCAGCAGAGCCTCTTTATATAGCAGCAGCAGCAGATAAAGGGAATCAATCTTCGTTTAATCATGTTCAACGTGTGTGTGTGTGTGTGTTCTTAAAGCAGGGCTTGATTAATTGATTGATTGATTGATTGATACAATGCTATGCAATGCCACTGACCGATCAGCCCATTCATCAACCTCCATCTCCACTTTCTTCAAGAATGAAAAGGCAGCGGGAATCACGCTCTTTTGGATCTTTAGTACGTCATATATATATCCGACAACAGGAAAGAATATACACCAGCAACAACCAACAACAAACAACATCAGTTGCTGCTCATTCTAGAGGAGGAGGAGGAGGGGGAGAGAGGAATTGTGTTAATAGTTCTCTTATAAAAAGTAGTAACCACAATGACGATAGTGATGACGATGATGGTAATGATGGTGATGATGAAGGTGATGATGATGATGATGATGATGATGAAGGTGATAATGATGATGATGAAGGTGATGATAATGATGAGATAACGGTGTACTACTCTCTTGCTCCTACCGATGGCAATGTCTTGATGTTTGAACGACCTCTACAAAGAATAGTAAGTAGCAAATCAATGGAGGATAACCAATGGAAGAGTAGTAGTAGTACCAGCACCAGCTACTACTACTACTACTACTACAACAACAACAACAACAACTTCTACTACTACAAGTGCTACCATTACTACCTCGACGCTATTTGTACGATAATAGATAATGCCAATCTTTTGTTTTCAGGAGTGCAACTTCCTTCTGAGAATTATAAGCCATTTCGAATAAGGATCGATAGATCAGTAGATGATCATGCAGTACATTATCATCAGTTAATCGTGTAGTTCTACTTACTACTACTATAGTAGTAGTAGTAGTAGTAGTAGTAGTAGTAGTAGTACCCGAATTCCCATTCATAGCAATGCTAACCATCAAATCGATGATCTTGGGAGATAATGGTAATATCATGTTGAAACGATTCACGACGAGTGTCATGGACTATTAACAACAACAACAACAACAACAACAACAAAGAAATACGTTAAAATGAGAAGTAATGATGATGACGACGATGATGATGATAATGATGATCTTACGCATACATATTCTCTCTCTCCTCTCTCTCTCTCTCTCTCTCTCTCTCTCTCTCTCTTTCTTTCTTTCTCTTGTACACTTATTACATTAACGTATAAAATTCATTGTCCATCCGTCATCATCATCATCATCATCATACACAATTGTCATAATCCCAAACAAACAACAGCCCCCCTTCAATTGCTGCTAGTGTACTATCATTTATCGACTGATAGAATATATATCATGTAGTAGTAGTAGTAGTAGTAGTAGTAGTAGCAGTACCTGTGTGAGGAGCTCCAACAACCTATCTTCCATATCCTTCCTACTCACATCAGCAGTGATCTGGGATGGAGAAGAGTAGCAAGGAGGAGGAGGAGGAGGAGGAGGAGGAGGAGGAGGTTATGTTATATTATTTATTACTTACGTGAGATATGATTATTTTTGATGATGATGATAGTGGGGGGGTTATATTATCTCTCATTTCATATATACTACTCCTCTAATAAATAGCCTAAAAACAAACCTTAAATATTCCTCCTACCAGTTTCCCAAATGCTGCTGCTGGTGGGGAATCTTTGTGCATCACACAGAAATTAGATGCATGGTGGTGGTGTAAAGGAGAGTAGAAGATGATAATTATAATAATAGATGATGATGATATTGATGATGTTGATGATGTTGATGATGATGATAGTTATATCTACACAGACACACACACACACACATAATATATATGAGGAAGTATAAGTACCTGGTTTGAGCGACATCAATATTTGGACAAGGGCCTTGATTGCAGCAACTAAGGCATTATTACATATTGAACAGCAAATAGGACAAAGTAGCAATAATACCATCATCAAATTAGGAGCATTATTATTAATGGAAGTAAGGGGGAGGGGAAGGGGGACCTTGGGCTAGAACTACTGCTTTGCCTCCTCCTCTTCCTCCTCCATCTACGTTCATTTGAAGGATCTTTCCAATCCCTGATAGTTGTTACAACAATTATCTAACCGCGGTGTGTGTAAGTGTGTGTGTGTGTGTGTGTGTGTGTGTGTGTGTAGGATGAAGTGCCCTTTCACTTTTATTATTATTCCACACTTTAACGACAACAACAACATACATCCATGAAGCTTTTCCAGTGTGCCCTTGTGAGATTTCTTTGAGTATGGTGATAAATAAGCAAACACATAGATGTATTTCATATTAGTTAGAGGAACAACTTAGGTGTAATCAGTTATAATCTTCAATATTCTCCCCCCCCCCCCTCTCTCTCTCTCTCTCTCTCTCTCTCTCTCTCTCTGCAATAGTAGTAGTAGTAGTAGTAGCAGTAGTAGTAGTATTAGTTGTTGTTGTAGTAGCAGCAGTACCAATTTCTCCATTGCATACTCAGCTATGGTCGCAACAAGTGTCAAGGAAGCTGTTGTCTGAATTATCATGCCAGCACCATTATTATCCTCTTAATGCGAAGAAGAGGAAGAAAGGCATTCACGTATTTATTTTATTGTTGTAAGAGGAGGAGGAGGCGGAGAGGAGAGAGGCTGATATTGCTGTTTGCAGTTTGGAAAGTCATTTGCTGTATGCAGTAGTACCAACCTGTGAAGGATGATTACTTGTGCTCATTTTAAGGATGAAGGGAATGAGGTCTGGCCAGCCATCATCGTCTATGCGCGTAAAAGTAGAAGGAGAAGTAGTAGAAGAAGTAGAAGAAGTAGAAGAAGAAGAAGAAAAAGACGTGTGGGTGTATCTATGCGTGTGCGTGTGTTTGTACATGCTTCAAAGTAAAATATATGTAATTATATATATATATATATATATATATATATATATTGCAACGTATGTTGCACTATCTCCTCCTCCTCTATTTACTACATTCATCATCTTATTCTTCTTATTGTTATTGTCATATCTCTAGCCTCCTTTCTTGCTTCTCCATATTCCATACTACTACTACTACTACTACTACTACTACTACTGGTAGTACCTTTGTAGCAGCGGCTCGCAAGAGCTCCTGCTGCTTCCGCCAGGGCAATGCAGAGTTTTGCTAAAAGAAAACAAAGACCGTAACAACGACAACGACGATAGGCTATTATTAGAGATGAATCACATTCCATTAAATAACCATCAGAATCATCATGCTCTCTTCTCCTTAGTATAATAGCTGTGTTTTGTGCTTTCAGTAGTTTTTGTGTGCATTGCTATACCGTCATTTTGCTGGGATGACACAAGTCTCAAAATGCTTTTCTTCACCTCTCCCTTTACCTAAATGATAAGTAGCATGATAAGTAACGACATTTGCTACTGCTGCTGGTGCTCTCTGTGCTCAATGATACCGTACGCTACTCGCTACATATGAGCATTTCAATCACTATGTATAGATACAAAAAATGGGAGCAACAACATACACAGAAGCGCCATATGTCTTATCGGATGACGTGAAAAGGGTGTGCTTATTAATATATGTGAAGAGGAGATTTATCAAGCATGAAGCCCCTAGTGTTAGCATATGTTGCTTCTTAACGTGTGTTTGCTAAGTAGTACATGCGAAGAGGACTTTCCCCATACATCAGAGCTGACCTATATATAATATATACATATGAAGTAGGGAGACGAGAAGAAGTAGAAGGAGAAATAAGGAGGAAGAAGGGCGGTGATATTGGTCGCAACAACGTGGCTTTGGAATTGTGTATATATCGGGAAAATGCATATCATGATATAAATGCATCACGGAGGCATTGAATACGTCGTATAGCTACGTGCAAGCATAAGAGTGTTTGTAAGTAGTTGGCGTGTGTATAGATGAATATACTGTTACTGCATACATCCTGACGTAGCATCACGCAGCAGAACATCCTCACTCGTGAATCGTTCGTGGACTGTAAGAAGATAATAATAATAATAATAATAATAATAATAATGTGTTAATGTGTGTTAAGGGCAAGTGAGCACGCGTGTATGCGTGTGCATGTGCATGTACATGTAGCAATAAAGAATATCGAGAGTATAGAGAGAGTATAGAGGAAATGGGGCAAAGAGGGGTGTTGATGATCATCACCTGCAAAGTTTGGAAAAGCTTGGGAAAATAGTAGGAACTGTTGCTTCTCATTTCCCCATACTTTCTCTCGGCAGCAATTCGTGTCGGGTTGTCTGGATCCTATAAATATGTCATACGATATTCCATTTCCATATGTTATCCTCCTATCTCTAACTCTTACTCTCTCTGTGAGTATGTTCCACCTGAGTGCCAATGCAGACACCTTCGAATTCCTTCCATGCCTGACATCAATGGATTAGATTTGCATTCATCGTATTCCTCTCCCATCGTTCTCCACTCTTTTTGTAGCTAGTGCAGGGTTCATCATCATAGGTAGGTCCAATATGAAACAAGCAGCAGCAGCACGTGGTACGAGGAACTTTCTTTTACCATTATCATAGCCATCACTACCACCACCACACTCTCATACTAACGATTCGCAAGACCTCCATGATGTCTTTCTTGCTTAGGTCTTCGTCCTCCTCCTTGTTCTCTTGTTCTTGTTCTATGTATTATTTTCAGGCCGTAGTACGTGCAC
The DNA here is from genome assembly GCA_000320545.1 of Bigelowiella natans CCMP2755. Classification (NCBI taxonomy): domain Eukaryota; phylum Cercozoa; class Chlorarachniophyceae; genus Bigelowiella; species Bigelowiella natans. The sequence continues at coordinate 84,365 of ADNK01001198.1, read as the reverse complement.
AACACGCTCCGAAGGTTGGCAGCACTCCTAGCAGCTCTCTGTTCCCACGAGAAGTTTCATCAAATGCATGCGGTTTTGTCCATACATAGACCATATTTCATGTCGCAGTAACTAAAACAAATGCCAATCTCTCCAACTGCAACCGTTGCCCTATTTTTTCTGCAGACGACATGATGAAAATCGTGTCGTACGATGTCTGTGCTCCAAGGCGCGATGGACGTCCAATGTGGACGTCTCCAGTCTGGTGATTGCCAATTGGTGATTGCACGGATGAGTCAGTGTGACCCACGATCCTCTCAACCACTCCCATGGAACTGCTTCATTCATTCACATGGCGATGACCGCATAATTTTACTCATTCGTCATGCAAAGCTAAAAAGCTCAACGCGTTCCAATGTGGTGATGTCTCACAAAACTTTGGAAGTGCATGCAGTCCATCATCAAGTTCATTGTTCATCGATTGTTGTTCAATGTTCAATGTTCAATGCTTCTTTTTGCTCCAGTCCAGCAGTGCTGCAACCTGAAACTCTCGTGAAAATCCACTGGAAATACTGATGCAGTGTGCACCTCTCTAGCTCTGGACGTCCAGAGCACGTCTAGATGTGCCAAGCCAAGCTAGCAAGGTGTGCTCGACAGCCGACGAAGTTGCGATGTGCGCATATACGCACCACGTGGCAAACGCATGGCACGCAGCACGCATGCCTAGATGCAGCTAGCAGGCCCACGCCAGCATGTCATGCGATCCAGTGATGATCCACTAGCCCACGTGCTGCGTGCAACCAACACAAGCAATGACGTGAACACAACTAGACAACAATGGACAATCTAGCAATCTAGCAATGCGCACACGTGCGTGACACACACTAGGACATCACACACATGCAATCTAGCAATATGATAGACATCCAATGTGATACATGTCATGTATCTTGTACACATCATGCGTCTAGATGTGTCTCATTGCTGTGTCCATCATCAATGTCCACTCTAGCACTCATGCTACATGCATTTGACTGCGCAGTATGCCGGACAGAAAATCGAACAATCTGAACAAAACCGTAGAATCGCTTCATCAATGCTACTTCGATATTTCTGCTTCTATACACCACAACCGCACAACAGCTAGCCTTTCTCCTCTCCCTCCCAGGGGATGTTCCTCATCTCTATGCTTCATCTCTTCTTCTCTTCCTTATGGCCCAATTGCAGCAATAATAATTGACGTGAGTAGGGGCCTACGTGCTGCCTAGGGGCCCGACGTCTGCGTCAGCAACAACCTCGTCATCCGAGTTGTGATTAGATTCTTCATTTGGTGTTGATGCTGCTGCTACATTGGCGTTTAATGAAGACGATATTTGATAGTGCCTCGACTTCCTATTCTTCTGCTCTATTTCGCCATTGTTGACGTTGCTACTGTTTTGGTGCCTCTTTTCGTCCATCATGTTGCTCTTACTATTATTATTATTATTGTCCGTTTGGCTGCTATTGTTGTTACTGGTGGTGCTGCTGTTGCTGCTACTGATACTGGGTAGAATACCAGTACCGACTCCTTCGCCATCGCCGTCATTATGATCAATACTACCACCACCGGTGACATTATCATCATCGTTATCACCAGAGATCATCCTCATAATAGAAGATGTGGTTGATGATGATGATGGTGGGTTCGACTCTGTGCTCGCACTGAATTGTGGTCTACGAAGCAATATCGTTGGTATTGTAAGAACCCAATCTCTAAAGGGAGGAAATAACATAATTGGAACACTGACACTTGCCAATAACGTCATTGCAATTACAGGCGAAAACAAGAGAGCAAATGACGCCACCAACCTAAGTATTTTGATTAACATCATTGTCATCACCAAATTCACAATATATAAATAATAAAGGGTGGTGCAAGCAATATTAGCTGCTATTTTGCCAAATAGTATTACCCTGAGGCAAGAACCAGTGCTGTAGCGCGCATTCTGTACCAAAACAACGGATCTCTCTTCTGGAGAGCAATCAGCTGGTCACTGACCTGTGAATAGCGATGAAAGTAGTAGTAGTTAGTGGTTTTCCTTATTATTGTTATTATTCGATATAAATCCTAATACCACCATTACTACTACTATTACTACTACTATTACCTGCTTGGCAAACTTGGCAAGACCAGGAACACGAAGAGCCAAAGCACGCATCAAACTTAAAGCAGCCGTCAAGAGCGACACTATTACTCGCACTATCTCACTAATCAATCTGAATAATAATATACGGTAAAGATGAAGAAAAGGATCATGGCGATGAAGGCAGTAATGACGACGACGATACGATGAAGTGTATTGTATGATGAATAATGTTGTGACGATTCAATACAAGTAGTATTTCTCTCTAATGGGGGCGAGGAAGAGAAGGGAGAAGGATTCTGATGTATTACTTGAAGAAAGTATGGAAGACGGTGACGACTGCGACGATGACAATCCTTATCGGCTCGAATGCGACACTTCGAATCAACGAAATACTGATGAAAGTTAAGTGGAAATAATTCGTTACAAACACTATCATCAAGGGGATTATTGTGGAAATAGAGGGGAGGGAAAATATTATAGATGACTATGGGTAGGACATAGAAGTTAAGATGGATGAAAATTATAAAGACACACACACACACACACACACACACACACAGAGAGAGAGAGAGAGAGAGAGAGAGAGAGAGAGATATTAAAAGTTGTTCGCTGCATTCTTTTTCCCAATTAAGACGTAGTCGCTGTCAGAAATACACATCTAGTAGTAGTAGTAGTAGTAGTAGTAGTAGTAGTACAATAAGTACCATGCGGAGACGATAGGATATATGCCACCAATGAGTCCTCTGCAGAGAAACGCAATTGCTTGAGATACAGCAGATATTGCGGTACAAGCCAACTTAAAGGACACGATCAGAGGTGCTGTCAGGTAATGGACAAATGTTGAAATATTTCTTGCCAATCTAGTCCCTATCCTCAACATTGGTGATGCCAAAGATTGTAATTCTGCAAATCTAGCTCTTGCATAGGTGAGGACTGTATCAGAAGGAACAATGTAGTTGAGAACTATCCTCAACGCAGATTTAACCACTCCAGAGAGCAACGAAAAGATCAATCTTAGAGGTATAGCTAAGCGGGAGAATAATCGGCCAAAATCTGGCACCAAGAAGGCGAACGAGTGGATGAACATCCGTGATATTGCTTGAAAACCTCGTTTCAAAAGATGTACCTGCGATGATGATGATGATGGTGGTGAGGGTGGTGATATGAACTAAGTACTAAACCTTTTGCATTGACATGGTATATATATATATATATATATATATATATATATTACACATGTTGATTGGTAATAATGATAGCAAACAAGTATTAATACATGGGTATACATATTATACAGCTTCTACTACCCCAATATCCTTTCCTAGGAGAGCGGAGAGGGTGACTGCATGGCCCCATGCCCACGGTACTAGTACGCTTAGGCCCTGTTTTTCCGTATGATGTCATCATATATCAGTCAAACCACTACTCAACAATAATTATCTGCTGCATCTTTCATCATTCCACTCCTCCCTCCTTCTCCTTCTCCTACTTGACACTTTGCATATATTATTCTTATCATTATTATTATTACTATATGTACGTTGTTTATGCATATTTAATACATCGCATACTAGTTTACCAATGTACATAATATGTTACCACCTGCAAGATGAAGAATGCTGGGATTAAAAAATTAATAATAACGTGCCCCAATTGCCTCAAACCTGAACATCATCGAGAACAATCATCTATGGCTACAACTTCAACGCCAACAGTATACAATATACACAAGTGAAGTGCATAGACTACTTTCTCTATGAACAATAGCTTTGCACACTAATTAACTTGACGCTAGTATTCTATTGTCTCTCTTATCGTTATGAAGTCCCCACGCACGGGTGTTGTTGTAGAGTCCGCTTGGCAGCAAAGCTGATGTAATTCCCTCTGTCCAGTAGCCACCAACAGCAACATCCCTGACAGCCTTTCTACCCTCTGGGATAGCAAGGATGGCTGACCGGAGGTCGAACAGCTTAGGAAGGTGGGCCTATTGTTAATTTATGTATATAATAATTATTGTGTGCTATTACTCATCCATACGACCTCAAGAAGAAGAAGAAGAAGAAGAAGTACATGTGATGATGATGATGTTAAAAAATTATAGAGTATCTAGCCCTCCTCCTAAGAACAAACACAAATTGCAAGCTACTAGTAACTCCACTAGCTATCGCCCTACCTACCTTCCCTATACCTACCCCTACCCTACCCACCTGTGAGAATATGATTCGAATGGGAAATGTAGGCATTGGGGGACGGAAAAGCCTCATTGATCCAAATGGACCGACCGCCGCCCTTTTGATAATAGCACATTAGAAGATGATCACACACACGGCCATGGCAACAGCCACCCACGAGAATGTCACAAGAAATTGGGAATGATATTTAGTACTAATCTAGGCTGAGAGAGGGTGGTATCTCACTACATTATCATCATTACTTCACCTTTCATGCCATAAGGCTTTATGGCGACCAGCACGCAGAAGGATAAGAACGAACGCCATAATACAGCACCCAACGATTCTTGGTCCAAAGCTGATTCCGACTTGTAATGGTACATGCCATACGAAGAGATAGAACACAGAGAGCTGTCCAGACCAATTGATCACGGGTCCCAAAGGCACGCCTCTCTTGATTTTATTACTATTGAGGTGGTGGTGGTGCTGGAGGTGGGTGTGGTTGGCTTCGTGTTGCATTCTTCTCTTTTTTTTACGACAAGAACCAGCCGATGAGCTACTCTTTGCTCTATTTCTCAATAAATTACTTTTCATTTTCCTCTGGCTTTTCTTCGTCTGTATCACGTCCCTGCAGGGTGTGCTGGGAGTTCCTCCTCTTATTTCCTCTAACCCCATTTTACTCTCATCTTCCTCTTCTCCTTCCCCCCGTGATGCTTTGGAGGTTCCAGAACTGGATCTGCTCCTCTTCCTCACAATTGAAACCGAGGGAGTGGGAGGAAGGATAAACAGTGAATCAAGAGCATCTGCAGCTGCAAATAGCTTCTTGGACATGGTTCCCGTCACTTTGAAGGATTGATCGTCATGGTCATGGTGATCGTTATCGTCACCACTACCACCAACATCATCATCATCATCATCATCCCTGTCGAGACTTATCTTAGGCATTGAAGAAACTAACTTCTTCGTCAAGCTCGCATCATTGTGGTAGGAGCCCTTCAGTGGCGGTGTGTATAACATCTAGAATTATGAGACATCATCAAGCGCAGAAGATGATTTGTGCACAAGTATAAGAAGATATGTAACTAAGGGGAAAATTCGAACGTGTCACTTTTTGAATCCCAAAGAAAATGGTGTACTACTACTACCTTTGGTGGTGTAATAGGTCCATGATGATTTGTTGAACTTGAGCTAAATAATGTCGAATAACGTTGTTGTTGTGTCAGAGAAAGAGCGCGAGGCCGATTCTTTTGTGTGGCGCGTGTGATTGTAGTCCCTGAAACATAGAATAACCCCAAAGGTACTTTTAATACCACTAAATACACAAATACAATTAAAAAGAATATTTCCGTAACGATTTAAGAATTAGATAAATAATCATGCGGAAAATCCTACCGGAACTATAGAAACTAACGGTGACACTGACTCCCCAACAAAGCATAACCAGGAACGACGTGAATGGTCCCGTCTATAACATGGTAAAAACAATCATTGCTGTGACATAACTGCAAAAAGAATGAAGAAATGCAAAACGTCGAATTTGTTAGTGTTCATCATTATTACGATTTTGTGCACGGAGTATGCCGTTGCAAAGGCAAAGATGATGAAAAAAATCCAAGATGCCCATTGGTACAGTCCGACAGCATGAGTACGGGTCACCACGACAAGCTGTCCATCCAACTGATGAAATATTTGAAACAAATATTTAACTCGAAGCGGCAATGGAAGGAAGTAAGAGATCATCCATTTGTTGGCATGCGAAGACCTCATCGCGAAGTTTCTCGTGCCTCAGTTCAAATCTATAATAAAAGAAATAAGGAGGCTGTCCGTCATGGAAAGAAAAATCCAAGAAGCACTACAACAAGGATTACCTAATACCGACAATCATGTTGAAAGGTATCTTTGTATCGATTTCTCCGGCATTTCTGAACACTGTCAATTAAGAAGATTGGTTTGAAAATAACTTCCGATCATTTCAAATACTTTTAATACCAAGCTCAGCTTCCGATGTTGCGGGGTTCTCTACAACTTCGACGACTTTCGGAACCGAGGCTCTTCGAGGCAACGAGGCGGCTCTCTTCACGGTTGGCAACGGCTGGGACTTCTGACGAGGTAAGGAATATCTTCCATGGACTTTGTGGCCTAAACGGCGCGTATATAAAGGCCTGGAGCTTTTACGGTCCCAAACAGACATTGGGTGAGCAGGTCTGCACTCAAGGAGGCCTCATTATCATCCTCGATCGATCATGATGCATCCTTCATCATCCATCCTCATAATTTATATCCGAACAAAATGATATTGATTATTTTATTTATGGCTTACTATTTTTTGGGCCTAATTTTCATGCGGAAACATCTAAAGCTACCGGGATTTATTTGTTCTTCTACTGCAGTGTGTTCGTTCTGCAACTCGCAAGAAAAGCGGAAACTCCCTCTGATTTCAATGAAAAGCACGAACACAAGTAAGAATTTTTGGAATTCAAATCATCATCTCAATGAGTTAGGTCTACAGTACACTTTTTGAGAGGAGAGTAGGAGTACCCCATGGTAGGAAATACGTCATCCTGGAGAAATTCCCTAAGTAGCATTAAAGAATCTCTGAAGAGTATCCAATCTCACTATCGCGGTTAAATCCCTGCTGATTAGGTTCAATCCCCGGTGATGATAACACAACTCGACGACAACAATAACAACAACAACAACAACAACAACAAGGAGACTGCTCTCGGTCCAGTGTAGGAAATACAGGTGGTCACATTCCATTAGCATCCTCTCTCTCTCTCTCTCTCTCTCTCTCTCTCTCTCTCTCTCTCTTCGAGCACTCCTGAGCATACCTCCAAGCTGCTCAAGATCCGATTCTCTCTCCTCATCGTGGCAGGGGCATAGAAAAGCATCATTGTTTTTGTGAATTAATAGGCTTGCACTGAATGGCCACACGACAACACGATGCTCGGAGGTCCTAATGATAATGTGGAAAATGCACCAGAACAATTGGAAAACGACCCTCCTGTTATGGATATAGTAGCCTCTCCCAACAAAGATGTTGATGAAGATAACGATGAGGATCGATCCACCAGAGCTCAAGAGAGACAACGTGCAAGGAGCAGTCGGGAGGAGGGGCTAGGAGGCGTGGTGGAATCACCAGAATTACAGCAGATTTGGGAGCGCTACCTAACCCACTTCAGTAGAACGGCACTCGATGTTATCGAAAAGCTTGATCTAGATTCGAGACTCTTTGATCCAAGTTATAAGTTAGCCGAAATTGTGATTGCGGAACTACTTCCTGAGAAGATCCCGAAAGGTGGGTTCGTTGAGAACATATGGGTTCAGGTCGAAGAGCTAAGAGGCAACATCGTATCCATCATATCTCGACTTGTGCGGGAAAATCATAAAGTATTTATGCAAGGGATCTACAACATCCACGATATTAAGGTTGATGTAGCTCAGACGCGAGTGATATGTCACAACACCCGTATGGCATTGCGAGATGCTGATCAAGGTCTTGTCGGCAGTGTGGTAGGCGTATTAGTGAAGAAAAGACGTATAGCGCGTCTTAAAAAGGTGGCAAAACATCTATCGGCTATTCGAGAAGCTCTACTGATAGAGGCAGATTTGGATGCAAAGCTTCAAAATGAAAACTTTCCAGCAGCAATTATAGCATATAGAGCTTGCCACAATAAGGTGCAAGCGTTGCCGCCCCACTTTGAATGTATGAGTGGCCTAAGGGAACGTATGCGAACTGGAAAATCTCTCATTCGAAGGCGCTTAACTGCAAAGCTGGAGGCATTGTGCCGCAACTTCAAGCTGCAAAGCTTGGTTTCTGTGATACACACATATAAGATGTTAAAAGAAGAAATGCTGTTGGCTGCAGATCTCAAGGAAGCGTTTATGAACACTGTACTACGAATTATGCGAGATTCGCTCCTGGCTGCTGTGATGGACAAGCGAGGTCGGGGTGGAGGGGGGGATGGGCTCATGAATAGTAGCGGTAGAAGAGGAGGTGATGATGTATTTGGAGGAGATTATAATAGAGTAAGAGACGAAGGGGAACTTCAACGCTTGCATGTAAGGGATATATGCGGGTTGTTGGCCACAGAAAGGTTTGCTGAGTGCATGGTCAGTATGATGAGACAATTGTCCAAGCTTCTTCATAGCTACTACCTCACGCAAAAGTACCTGTGTCAGCTTCTTGTTGAATTGAAAGAAGAAGATAACAATAATAATACTAAAACATCGGGTGATGATGGTGATGATGATAATGCGGGAACGAAGAAAGAAGGAGGACAACAAGAAGGACAAGCGGAAGATTATGATGATCAAAAGAATGAAATAGGAAGACAACGTGAAGAACAAAATTCTGACACCGCGGATAAAACAAAGTACTCTGATGCAGTAAGTCTTACGAAGTTACTACGAGAAAAGAAAGATGATGATCATGGTGATGATGACCTGAAGAAGGTGGAAGAAGCAGCAATCCCTAGCATTGGAACAGTGGCCAGCTACGTATCGACGTTATCAGTCAATGCAAGAGTCCTTTGGCAATACGTCCAAGCAAAAGTAGTAATTAGATATTAATTCCAAAATATAATCATTGGCAATACATCGAAGCAAAAGTAGTAGTAGTCAGATACTAATTCCTAAATATAATAATCGCTTTTGTTATTGTTTATACCAAAAGATCTAGCACATCTATCCTACTTATTGTTCTCTCGTCATAAATAATCAGATTATTGAGTAAATAATAGGTTATATCAACTAGAACATGCTCGTAGTAATGGATGTTGTATCCTCATCCTCCTCTTCCTCCTCATCCTCCTCCTCTTCCTGATAGTCCGAATCATAATTGTACAATCACAGCATTCCCAATCATCATCATCATCATCATCATCATCATCATTCTTACACCTCCTCAGTTAGGGAACGTCATAGCCTCCGTGCAAATGGACACAACCTCTTTACCCGTACAGGATTTCTTACATATTCTCACAGCAGCTGATAGGTCAGTTGTTTTTGTTGATGATGATGTTAAGCGAATGATGACACATGATGGTTTCACTAATTATTGCAGATGATGTAGAACAGATTTCTTTCTAATTTTAACCATGGAATATTGGCAGATTTGTTGTGATTGGAGAACAACTGACCAAGTCTACGAGCGATCATTCTGCAAGTTTAAGAAACGCAGTGAAGGTTAAAGAAATAATTATAGGAGTAGCAGTACTAGTTCTAGTAATAGCAGCAGCAGCTCTAGTTATTTTCGAGTGATTGTAGCTAAACTAATAAGATTTATTTGGTGTATGGTTGATGTTGATCGAGCAGATGAAGTCTGAGGAGTATTTTCAGAAGTTTCACGTACAATCATTCGAGTATGTAGAGAACAAATGACATGATAGTGACGATAACGTTCATTTTTTTAGTTATTCCCTTAAAGATCATCATAAGAAATGTTATTTTCCAAATCATATTTATATATTGAATGATTGATTGATTGGTTGGTTGGTACATTAGACGATTACGATCGATGTTGGGTAATGAAACATGGAGGAGGCTACCATTGCTCAAGGACATTTCGCCATCGGAAGTAATACCAGATCTGAAGCAGCAATCTACAACATCATCATCATCATCATCACAAGGAATTATCAGTCTCAAACGAAGTTACAACTGTGATAGAGATGAATTGTTTGAGCTCTTTCTTAAGGGAAAAGAGCTCTTTTCAATCTCAGATCAAGGAAAAGAAGGAGGAGGGGTACGTGCTGCTGCTGCTGCTGCTGCTGGTGCTGGTGGTTATTTGGAGAGATTTTGTCAGTAGTTAGAAGGAATAGTGATAGGTTTTTTCAATCATCACAGAATGATGTGACTACCACTCTCACAATAATATCAATATGATGGTGATGATGGTTCTTCTTTGTCAGGTCAAAGCAAAAGGGGGAGAGAAACCACTTCCATCATCATCATCATCATCACCACCTGATAATGATCACAACAAAAATAGAATAGAATCCTCAAACCATGGTAATAATGAAATAATACTAATAAATAATGGTGGTGATGATGATGATGGGGTATATATATATATATATATATATATATATATATATATATATATGTATATTTATTTATTTGTTTATAGGAGACGGAGAGGGAAAAGTTGTAGTAACTTGTGATTCAAGGAGTAATAGTCAACCCAAGGAGGAGGTGGTGGAGGAGGAGGAGGAGAAGCAAGACAACAATAATGGCTCAGCAGCGGGGGGAGGAGGTGGAGGAGGAGGGGAACCATCATCTCCCGTTATAGTTGTATCAGTTACGATCAAAGCAGCACAATTGATGGGAAGGTGATAGTGCATTGTAGTAACAGTAGTACAAGTAGTAGTAGTAGTAGTAAATATTATCATGATGATGATGATGATGATGATGATGATGATGATAGTAATAGCTACTACAACTTGTTTGTTCTTGTTGATCTAAAGGTATATGAGACTCATGGAGGCGTTTCCAGAGTCATCTTCCGCACTGCTCACAGGACTGCAACAACTATTTGATCTTTACGTCTACACGGTGAGGATATATCATAATCACGAGAACTTACAGATTTAAGGATTTATAGTATAAAAGCAGAACACTAACAATATCGCTATGTCCTGGTTAGAGCATATGATGTTGGTGGTGATGATTGCTTGTTTTTAATGGTATGATGTTGTTGATATCTCCATTCAGGTCATATCTTTCTTCTCCCTCAATCCAGAAGAGTTGCTAGGATGTGCTCATGACAACAAATCCACCATCGGTAATTATGGTGATAATGATGATGATAATGATGATAATGATGGAGTTTTCATTGGAAGTAGAACAAACATCTGTGTTTCTTTGTTTATTTGTTTGTTTGTGCTACTAATATTAGGCGATGGTGGTGGCGGCGGTGGTGATAACAAAATTCCTTACGATTTACTTTCAAAACTCATCGAGCGGGTTCGGGGTGAAGTTGATGCCGGTGCTTTCGGATCTGCACTTATATTCAATAATAAGGACAGAAAAAGCAAGAAAACAAATGGTAAAGGATCATTTGATCATGGAATGACTTCTGCTAATGGTGGTAGCAGCATAAACCGTAGTACTGACAACGGAGAAGAAAAGGAAAAGCTGCAGCATATAGAAAGAGGAGGGGGAGATCACTTATCAATTACACAGTCGTCATCAGCATCATCATCTTCTCCCCAACATCTAATGAAAGTTGCAGTAGCAGCAGCAGCAGCATCACGCCTACGTAAGAAGAAGAACCCTGCACTGATCAGTACCACCAGCTTTTTCGAGTTCGGGGGGGGGTTATCTTCCTCAGGTTCTCCAAATCACCAACAACAGATAATACCGGCATTGGTTTCTATCAATGAAAAGGTACTACCTACGTTGCAGTAGTAGTATAGTATTGTAACTAGTTGTAGTAGTGGCATGATACTCCTTCCCTCCCTGGGTATTGAATTTTCGTGTTTGTAGGATATCTATCTATCACTATATATCTTCCTACCTACTTACACTGTGTTTGTGAGTCTCTCTCTCTCTCTCTCTCTCTCTCTCTCTCTCTGTGTGTGTGTGTGTGTGTGCTGTGTGTGCTGTGTGTTCACCACCACCACCACCATCATCATCATCATCATCATCATATAGCCAAATAACGATATACCACATGCTCATCATCCATGCACACATCACATACTACTACTACTACCACCTACTTACTTACTTACTTACTTACTTACTTACTTATGGCTGCTGCTGTTGAAGGTTGACTTGAAGAGTAGAATGAATTTACGCGGCTACAACGAGAGGCTTAATGCTGCTGAAAGTGTGGTGTTTCTTGTCCGTGTCATACAATCCATGAAAGGGAGGTTGCAAATAGCAGCAGCCATGGGAAATAACAACAAAAGCAGCAGTATCACCACCACCACCACCACAGATACCTCCTCACGTGTGGACTTGTTCGAAACACACACCATTGCGCTGTGTAGAGAGCTACGCATAAGAACATTCAAAACCATCTCAAGTCTCTTTATTAAGGAAAAAGCTTCTCTCACCAAGGTCAATATTATTATTTTAACATTGCAACCAGTAGTAAGAGCTCTGATATATGGTAATTAAAATGATGACGACGACAATGATGATGGTAATGATGACGATGACGACGACAATGATGATGGTAATGATGACGATGACGACGACAATGATGATGGTAATGATGACGATGACGACGACAATGATGATGGTAATGATGACGATGACGACGACAATGATGATGGTAATGATGACGATGACTCCTTCCTCATCTGGATGAATGGAATGAAAGACAATCAATAGATATAATTGAATTAGGTTATAACTTCGTGTAAATGGGATGTCAATGAGCTCACTAGCCGTCACCATACGTAAGCTGATCGATACCTCAGCATGCTGTGTTTGTGAAGAAGAAGAAGAAGAAGAAAATGAAGAAGAAAGAGGAGGAGGAAAGAATCCTTGAGATTTCTTCTTCGTCATCATCATCCTCATTATCCATCATTGATTATGATGGATGATGGAGAATGAACGGATACTAAACTATACGTCAATAATGCTGCAACAGCAATACCCTATCTTAACACACGACTAATTACCTATATACAAGAATATATATATGTTTATATGTTATGTATTAATAGATTCGTCATCTCAAAGGCACTTCGTCGTCATGTTCGCTGTATTTATTTAGTCGTACGATTATTAACGTGATACTACTACTACTACTACTACTACTACTCTTAGGTATATAGACACGTTGGTTTCCGAAATACGAGACGCAATAGCAGTAGTTGGCGCTCATGGGGCCTTACCTCTCCGTATAGAGGGATTTGTATATCGAGAAGCAATGGCATATATTATGCGTGTACTTGTTTATGGTTATTCACGCATAAAGCGTTGTACAACGGAAGGACGAGCTTCGATGTCCTTAGATCTTAATGTACTTCGTAGCCAAGTGGCTCGCATAGTGCCTAATAACCACCTCAAGGTTATGCCGTTGTGGGAATATGCTAATGATTTTGTAAAGGTAGTGCTCCTCTTCTACTGAATGTATTAATTCGAGAAAAGAGAGTTGTTCTTCTTCTTGTTGTCTCCCAAATCATCAGCCATTTATTAGTACCTTAGACATCTTGCAACATCCCATTGAAATAACAACAATAACAACAACTACATACAGGCATTCTACCTACCAGAGGATGATTTATGCAAATGGGTTGCAGAGCATCCAGGTTATTCATTCTCTCAGTATCACAACGTCGCACTCCTAGGGGCAGGAGTAAATATGAGGACCAAGCGAAGGGAAAAGTTTCTTCAACGAATCGAGTCAGTTTTTAAGGGAGGGGAATTTGCTAGAAACAGAAGGGCGTTTACAGCTGCTGTTGAGGCAAAGATCGACGAATTCGTAATGGACAGATAATTCAACTGCCAAATTATGACAGAAAGCTTTGCACCATCGATTACACAATTACAGTGCCTAGCTAGCACGATGGGCTGTTGGCCATGCTAGCATGCTGTACGCATTTATGTTTTATTTAATGCTCGACATGATACGCTGTTGGACTACATACAGCCTCGCTTGCTGTGGCTTTGACCTTAATAAAGTCGGTAATCACCTCATACATAGCCCAGCAGCGTATGTAGATGGCAGTCGCGCTACCTGCCTCGTGCCTCGCCTAGCACAAAGCAACAGTACATATATTTTTCTGCCATCGACATGCGATGCTACCAGCAGTACAACTGCGTGCTACAACTGTACATATCTAGATAACCACACTGCCCCTGCTAGCCTGCTGTATCGTACTTGCCATATATAGCTAGATAGCGTAGCGCATACTAGCATGCTGCAATATGCATGCGTCACAGCTGTGGTGATCGATCGACAGCCAACACTGTCGTACTATACTGACACGATAATCTATAGCCGATGATTCGATGGTTGTACTACAGATATATACTAATAAGCGCACACCTGTACCGCATCGAAGTAAAGTAATATCGCGTACAACTAGACAACACGGCACCGCATATCGCACACACTCCACGCTAGCACGCACAACCGCTATATCTAGATTATATGGTATATACGTATCGTTCGCTCATGCAGCATATCTTCATTACTATGCGCCACGCATAATTCACCAATTGATATGATATGTACGCAAGTATGCACGATACGATACAAATACATGTCGTACAAGTTGTAGCTTGTGAACAAGCTATGTATAATACACCCTGACACTGGTCCTTGTTATGCAAATAAAGGTGTATTCATTCGTAGCAAAGCTGTGCGTAGTAGAAATACCACTTCCTTGCTATGAGAGTAGTGTGCAAACCTCTGGTCTCAATTAATGCAGCAACAACAAATTTATGGCACTTCAATTCCGCAAATTGTTCCCGAGTCGTGCTCAAGTAAGAATCACTGATATTCACTATCTATCTTCTACTGACGGTGTGGGGCTGGATTAGTGAGTATTGATCAATTTCTTCATTCACTCACTCTCTTCCTCCTCTTTCTTACTCGATGACCTCTGTCACAATTCCAGCTCCTACAGTCTTTCCTCCCTCGCGAAGTGCAAAGCGTAGCTGTTTCTCCATTACTGCAGGGTTGAGAAGTTCAACGGTTACTTCGACTGTGTCACCTGGCATGACCATCTCTGTATCTGCAGGAAGCTCTGATACATAACCTGTAACATCAGCTGTACGGAAGAAGAATTGTGGGCTGTATTTTGCGAAAAATGGTGTGTGGCGTCCTCCTTCTTCTTGGGTGAGAACATAGATCTGGCACTTAAACTTCTTGTACGCTTTCTGAGTACCAGGTTCGCAAATTACCATACCACGCTGTATCTCTTCGCGCTTAAGACCTCGTAGTAAGCACCCAACATTGTCCCCTGCCTGACCTTGGTCAAGCATTTTGCGGAACATCTCTACTCCAGTGCAAGTAGACTTAAGAGTCTCTTTAATTCCAACAAGCTCAACAGGGTTACCAACTTTAAGAAGGCCACGCTCTATTCGGCCAGTTGCAACAGTACCACGCCCCGCAATTGCGAAGACACTCTCGACGGGCATGTAGAAATCGCCCTCCACTGGAAGCTTACCGACTGGGATGTAGTCATCGCATTGCTTCATCAACTCCAGAATAGCGTCCTTGCCCAGGTGATCGTCACGACTCTCTAGAGCGCATAGAGCAGATCCACGGACAATAGGAGTTCCATCTGCATCAAATTCATACTTTTCCAAAAGCTCCCTTATCTCCATTTCCACGAGTTCAAGAAGCTCTTCATCATCGACTTGATCACACTTATTCAGGAAGACAACAAGATGCGGCACGCCGACCTGCCGAGCAAGAAGAACATGCTCTCGGGTTTGCGGCATTGGGCCATCTGTTGCAGACACAACAAGGATAGCACCTTCCATTTGCGCAGCTCCTGTAATCATGTTTTTGACATAATCCGCATGCCCGGGACAATCTACATGGCCGTAGTGCCGATTCTCTGTTTCGTACTCGACTGTAGCAGAGTTAATCGTAATACCACGTGCTTTCTCTTCAGGAGCCTGATCAATTGACGAGTAGTCCTTAAATTGGGCAAGGTCCTGGTCTGAGAGAACCTTTGTAATAGCAGCTGTCAAACTGGTTTTGCCATGGTCTACATGTCCAATAGTCCCAATATTAATATGAGGCTTCTTTCGTTCGAAAGTGGAAAAAAGCCTCCGAAAAGTTTGAGCGGTGGTGGTAGATCTTCTGAATATCTGCAGGCTAGGAATCCTGAACGCTTTACGGACGGCCATGATGCGCGAGCGGAGTGCGAATGAATATTACCTTCACAAAATTAGGCCGGTTTTTATCGGGAATCCCGGATAGATATCGGGTATTTACATAAGAATAACTGTGTGCAGGTGGTTCTTCCAACTGCGACAACCCAAAAGGCGCGTGTGCAACCTTGGGTTTTATTTTCTGTTTGTTTCTTATGTATTCTAAATGAACGACAACGATTTCTCATTGGTTCATAGAGCCAACGGCGACGTGAGATCCAACACCACGAACTGTGGCTGCAGCATCAACGAACGCCACGTGGTGATGCGAATGAACTCACATTTATCTCGCTCCCAAGCAGCAGTTTGTATAGTCCTTCTAACTATGGCTTTCGTTGGTGTACTCAAAGGTAATTCATCAATCCAAATCATAATAAGTCAATACAAATTTGAGTATAATGTAGGTCCACCACGGCTTCTTCGGTCTCTCTGCAGCACCACCACCAGCAGTAGCAGCAGTGCGATGTCAGTTAGGATGGGAGCTAGTCAAAGAGCCCTGAGAGTAGCATCGATGTCGCGTAGATCAAATATCTTGCCTTTGCGACGATTCTCTTCATGTGCTGCTGCTGCTACAGCAGCACCGGAGTCAGCAGCAAAGCAGCCTGAACGAAAGAAAAGGGTCATTTCAGGTACTACCCTACCTGCTACTCCCACTAATCACAGCCCAATACCAAATAATTCCATATCCATAATTTTTGCATCTGTATAGGCGTACAGCCGACAGGAGTATTGCACATTGGCAATTACTTCGGGGCTATCAAACAATGGGTTGATAACCAGGATACGTGGGAGGTGATTCTTCGTCTAATCAATCAATTAAATGCATCAGGATTTTGGTTCACATAAATGCGGAAATGTATATATTCTTTCAGAACTTCTTTTTTATTGTCGATCTCCACGCTATTACAGGTCTGCTCAAAATCTAGCAAGTGATTGTGGGATCTATGTGCTGATATTATCTGTAATTGCTGTTTTTACTCTTCACACACGATGAACCTATCAGTTCCGCACCAACCTAAGGAGCTCAAGAAGTCTGTCATGCAGACTGCAGCTTTATACTTAGCATGTGGGATCGATCCGGAAAAGTCTAAGATATTTGTTCAGTCCCATGTACCTGCGCATGCTGAGCTAACCTGGCTGCTCAACTGCGCCACACCGCTCAATTGGTTGGAGAGGTGCTGCCTGCACGTCACACCTGTTGCATATCTATATACACATACATCTGTATTCAGTGTGCGTCTCAAAATCAAACCGTTTTCTCGTATTATTTTCCCAGTCACCAACAGCAAATAATAATGCCCTTCATCATATGGTTGTTCCAGGATGATACAGTTCAAAGAAAAAGCTCGTAAACAGGGAGAAAACGTTTCCGTAGGATTGTTGGACTACCCAGTTCTCATGGCGAGTGACATTTTATTGTATCAGGTAATGGTTCAAAACGTATTTATGTAAAGATGAATCACAAACACGCAAAAATCACGAATTATCGGAATTTGTAGGCTGATTTAGTACCAGTCGGAGAAGACCAGCGCCAGCATCTGGAGCTTACTCGAGATATTGCAAGAAGGTTGTTTATCAGACTTATCATACTTCATAAGAAAGAGCCGAATTGGTAAAAATAAATAAAAACAGGTTCAACGACCAATATTGCAAAGGAAACCAAGCAAAGAAGCTGCGGGGCACCTCAAGACCCGTGTTTAAAGAGCCTGAAGCACTTTTATCGAAAACCACTGCTAGGATAATGTCACTGCAGGACGGCACAAATAAGGTAGGTTGGTGTGTCGTAGGAATGTAGAAGAAAGGAGAGGAAAGAGATAACAGGATGTGAAAAAGGAAAACTTGCATTTCTTTGGGTGTTTGGATTCCATATGGCTATAGACAGATTATGCTTCTTCACCACCACTCTATTCACATCAGATGTCAAAGTCAGCCACCTCGGACCTGTCCCGTATAAACCTTCTCGATACTGCAGATGAAATCAGTGAAAAAATCAAGCGCTGTAAGACGGATTCCTTGCTGGGAATTGAATATGGAAATAAGGAGCGTCCTGAAGCAACCAATCTGCTTAACATCTACAGTGCCGCAACAGATCGGCCGGTGGAAGAGCTTCTGAACGAAGTGCAGGATCTAAGTTGGGGGCAATTCAAACCACTTGTAGCCGATGCAATGGTTGAGAAACTCAAGCCTATTCGCGAAAAATATGACGAGGTGTGATAGCCTCTGTGCATGCATGCATAATTCGCACACAAGTATGCATTTCTCTCACGTGTGCAAACATTCACTGGAATATTTTTCTGTGAGCTAAACTGAATTAATTTCCTTTCATCATAGGTAACCAAGGAACCAGAGATTCTAGGATCCGTACTCGAGGATGGAGCGAATGCTGCCAACGAGATTGCAAGTGCTACTTCCACATGGGCCAAACAGGCAATGGGCTTCACAACCCTAGCTGAGATCACACAAAAAACAGTCAAGGCGTAACTGTATCGTAGGACAAAGATTTGGTGCCCCGTTGATCACTCCAAACTATAACTGAGATCACTAAGTAACTAACAGTAACATGTATTCACCGTGACGATACGCATTAGCTCAGTGTTAATGCGATTGGTCGTCCGCAGTGTAGCTGAAGGACAGCCATGCCCTATGTGTGCCTGGCACGCTGACGGTGTAGCTATCTCCTGCGTAGCTATCTCCCCCCTCCCCCCCTCTCTCTAGTCTAGCTCTCCCCCCCTCTCAACATATTCAAAATATGCTATATATGCACATGCAGGTATGTTGCTCGCTTAGTTAATGTACACATACATTGCTTTAGAATACGGTGCGACTTGTTACGTTTATGCGCGAGAGGAACCCGAAGCTTGCGTGACATTGTGTGACTGGATAGTATGCCAGTCTAGCGGTGGTATAGCCATGCACTGACGATGCTGTAAGCGGTATAATGAAGTAACGCAATAGGCATCGCTTGCATCTGCGCGGTAACGATCGAATCACGCGATCGAGCATCTTATGCCATGCTAGCATGCATTATTTAAAATGCCATTTAGCTACGATAGCGCGTGTACAGCTAGCTAGCTAGATCAGCATAGCTTGCTAGCTTGTTAGTCACACATAATGCTAGTCTTACTTAACATGATCGCCATATCCGTCTCACACATGATCGAAAATGCATCATGCACTCTAGCTGGCGCTACTGCTATCTAGCTATCTAGCTATGCTAGTATGCTCGAGATACGATGTACATTCATGGCCTTGATGCTATCATGTATTGTGCTTCTCATGCAATGTGGAAACAAGCATCCACGCACACTTCGTGCCATGCTAGCAAGTCAAATGCACAATAAGATTGTATACTAATCTAATCTTGCGCAATGTATTTTAACATTGGAATCAAATCGCTTCCGTATCAACGTAGGCAGTAGCACAACAGCGATCAGGCGTCAAATTATGACTACGACTCTAATAATTTTACATCCCCGCATCATAAAATTTCAGAAGTTTTACTAATATACGCTCCTCCTAATCGATCCCACTAGGAATCATTCTTGCACTAGTCACGAGGAATCTTACGTGCCAAAAAACTATTCTTCAATGCTTGATCTGCCCTAATTCGTGATTTTGGCGATAAAGCTAAACACTTCATCATGAACTTGAACGCCTTTCTCTGCCAACCCTTCAACTTTGCCCCCAAGTCTCTGAAAACAAAACAATATACATCGATTTATATATCTGCCGCACCAAAATCAATCATTGGCAGAAGAAGTACGTTAGATATGGCCGCTGATCCTGAGCCTCAATGTTCTTGATTTCCAATGTTCTCCCTGAGTAATCTTAAGTTAGACAAATTAACAAGGAAGTTGAAGAGAAATACCCCTGCTTCCTTGCAGCGCTTGCGACTTTCTCAAAACCGTGAATTCGGATTATCTCCGCCAACGCACTTAAATCATCTAATTTAGTAGTATACAACATGCATCTCAAATTTGATCCATTTTCATGATGTTATTTATTCATGAATAAGAAGACGAACCAGAAGCATTGAAGAAAGGGTAATGTCTGCTCAATATACATAGCATTATTACTCCAGCAGACCAAACGTCGATAGCTGAGGTTAGAATAATAACGCATCAGAGTGACTATATCCATCCGAGAAATAAATACTTACGACCTGAGGTTTGCTGCTGGACGCGAAACAGCACTTCTGGTGCTCTGAAGCCCCTTGTTCCTGATCTGGGAGCTGATGGTAACAACCTGAGAAGAAGAAGAAGAAGAAGAAGAAGAAGAAGATTTTATTGGTCATTCGATAAAAATACTGACTGATATTTTGAGAAACTTGCCTTTTTGATCTTCGTCTTTTCCCACTAGTATTTTTTTTCGGTAAGGGAGGATGAAACTTCAACTTGACTTCATTCTCCTCACGCCTATCTTGTGATCTTGATGGTGGCGTCTTAAATGCACGAAAATATAAACTTTTCCCACTCGATGAGTTCCATTCATGGGCATCTTTCAGTGAAATAATTTTCCATCTTGAAATATGATGATGATGTATCTTGCTGCTCGTACAGCTGCTACTAATGTGTCTTTTTGATTTGGAACCGCTTAAAAGAGTATTCATATCAGAACTGTGTTCTAACATCCGACTCTCTTGAAGGATTTCTTTTTCCAAATCTTTTTTACTTCTTAAAGATGAACGCGTGCTAACCCTATGTTTCTGTTGAGGGGCCAACAAGCTTTGCTTGTTTTTCAATCTGGGACTATGTCTGAGTATAATGGTTGGCTTTGATTTTGGGTTGTTATTATTGCGAATATCCATTCTTCTTCGTCTCTTAGAATGCTTGCCTGCCCTCGGTATATCATGTGAGGATGAAGCATGCGAAGAAGAACTCGGCAGTAAGGTGGGGTTGTTTCTACGTAATTTCCTTTTTTGCATAGGATCCCTTGCCTCCTCCGTTGATTTTGTTGCATTTCTATGGGATTTGCGCCCTGCTCTGGAACATTCTGTGCTATCATCCGGTGTTTTATCTGAAGGTTTCATGTCAATCAACTTTATCGTCGATATGTCATCGCCACTTAAGGATGTATCGTTTTGCGCCAAACCATAGTCAACCAAAAGAAATTGATTCTTGCCATCTGACAGAAAGTTTCCTGGTTTTATATCCCTGTGGATTACTCCATGGGTATGTAAGTGATCCAGAGCTTCGAAAAGCGCGTAGAAATACTGCTTGTAAAAGTCCTCCGACATTGTGAGATAGTAGTCCTTAAACTTTTTGTGTGGAAAATATTGCAGAGCCAAGGTGACGCGATCGTATTCTCTCATACACTGCAGTATTTTTGCAACGTTTCTTTGGCCCCTATCAATTATCACTTGTTCAATGAAAAGTGCGGTACGCAATTTGAGAAAATCATACCCCAGTTTGAAGAGAACTGTGACTTCATTCTGAATCCGCGCAGGAGAAGAATTGGGACGTATCCTTTGATTAAGTTAAATATGTTAAGATGATACTACTTTGGCGCACAATATTCATCAACAACCCCCGCACACACACAAACAGAGAGAGAGGGGAAGGGGGGGGGGGGGGAGTCACAAATTTTTGTTGCGTACTATAAAGCATACCTTTTGAGAGCTACTACTTCGCCAGGGGAATCTTTTCTTTCTGCTTTGTACACCTCACTGAAAGTTCCTGATTAAAAAGATAGTGAATTTAGTCACCACTAACAGGTAAATGTAAAGTAAAGCGTAGTACTACCTTCTCCAATCTTCTTAATTGTGGAGAATTCCTCGCTCATTGAGAGGTGGTGCCTTCGTGGTATTATTTGTCGACAAAATTCTTCATTTGCGAGAATTCAATTTGTGTAATAATAACATATGATATCCAGTGCTTCTTCTTCTTTCTCCCATATAGCATGCACATCACAATGAACCACCACCTTGTTTGCTTGATGACCCTTCCTCCTCAAGAAACAGAACCTGGTAGCAAATGGCTGATGAATGATGATGTGCTTTCTTGCTGCTGCCCAGGTTGGTTTGCCGCCACTCCCTAATTCCTTGTCGCACTTGCAAATATTCGCTAAATTCATTTGTCGCAGGTTCGAAATGTATATTCTCCTGTTGTCGCTTTTCGAAAACAGAGAAGCCGGTTTATCCGAATAGACAACAGACTGGCGGGAAATAATTTGTTCCTTCCTTCTCTCCTCCATTATTCATGGCTTATTGAGGGAAGGAAAGGAGGGGAAGGAAAAGGAGGAGGAGGAGGAGGAGGAGGAGGAGGGAACTCAATGATTAGCGGCGACGCACAGCAGAAGAAGCATCTCTTTCAGGGAGTGGTCCGAAAGCGTGCTGTGGAGATTCACAACAAGGGGGACTTACATTCACTGTTTGCATATGGAATCTTCGGGAAGGTGTGAAAGACTCACTAACCCCGAAGTGTAATAGCGTAACACGGACCAACTTAACAAAGTCACACCTTAGGGATCTCTGTCGAAGAGCAAGCCCATGCACTCAACTCCAAATGAAGTCCTTATCTTACTTCTGGTGCGAAATAGAGAACGAAGGCAGTATCGTGATAATCCTACTCAGCCTCTCAATAACTTTTAGGAAGAAGCTTTCTTTCTCAGTGGCTTCGTTCGCTGTCTCGAGATTTACCGCGAGCTGGACGAGAAGGGAAATGATATGAATGGGGAATTACGGGAGATAAAGAAAAGGCAACGACTAAAACCATCTGATACATGGAAGTTGTTCTGCAAACTCGAACCAAGCTTTCCTGAACGCTATGCAGTGTACCACCACTTCAGGTCTTACTTTTTGCCTTTTTAACCCTATAAAAATATGTTTGGAAAAATAGATGTAATTCTTTCTTGTATTCTTTTTGGGACATCATCATTTCAATAGATCGCGTGGTTGGATCGTGAAATCAGGACTGAAATTCGGCGCAGACTATTTGCTGTACACAGTAATACATACATTTGAAAGAGGAGGCAGTGCCCCAAAAATACTGAAATAAAGAGGAATTGACCATGTTTGTTTCACCTAAGGGTTCTCCAGAGATTGTACATGCGGCATACAGCGTAATTATCCACAGTCGGGATTTTGATCAAGCCCGAAAGACGCAGAATACAGATAGTTTCCAGCTCCTCGATATCGGTTGATAATTCGACAATATTTCAGGAAAATTACGGTTAATAGATGGTTCTTTTGAATTTAGCATCACTCGAACGATTGACTCAACTCAGCCTAAATGCAGCGAAGAAGTTGGTATGCAACATAAATTAAAGTAGTAGTTCGGGTGTTTCCTTTTTTGATCCATAACTTGTCTCAGATGCTTTGTTTCACATCATCACCATCCGAAACATTGGCGTCAAAGCTGGAACTTCCATGCCAT
Organism: Bigelowiella natans CCMP2755; assembly: GCA_000320545.1. Classification (NCBI taxonomy): domain Eukaryota; phylum Cercozoa; class Chlorarachniophyceae; genus Bigelowiella; species Bigelowiella natans. The sequence goes on along the minus strand of ADNK01001198.1, from coordinate 60,866 downwards.
ACAATTATCGCTTCAAGGCACTCCATGCCCGGTTGTGATTCCGCAAGTGTGAAAAGAAAGGAGAGGAGGCGAAATGCTGAGAATAAAGATAATGATGATAAAAGGGAGGTTAAGGAGGATACGATGGTTTCTGCAACAAATTTAACAAACAGGCCAGATACGAATATTGAATGGACAATTTCGCCTCTGATTGTGGAGAAATGGTTCCCTTCAAGAAGGTGACGTAATATTCCGTTGAGCTCAGGAGTCGCAAAGAACGATATGTACGCTATCTTCATCATTTGGGCATCATCCTTTATCTCATGCGTTCAGCATGTATGCATACACTATTACTATGGCGAACACCCTGCTGTAGCATGTATATGCGTCTACTTAGCTTTGACAGACTTTATCACGTGTATCATCCAGCATGATGTGTATGTCCTTGTTAACTATTGCATGTGCTGTCGTTGGGCCAAACTAGCAAACTGCACACAGCAAATTTAAATCAGATTGCATTAATTGCTATAATAGACACAGTAATAGTATATATATTATATATATGATATTACATGTCTATAATTGCTGCGTTGTCCGGCTAGCCGGCATGGCAACGACTATGTACAGATATGAGACGGCGAACGTCCGTACTAGCGTAGCAGTACCATGCTAGCATGGGAATCACGGTAGTAGTGTGGCGTACTAGTTTAGCTGTGCTGCGCATGGGGACTGTTTGACGATGGCGCACTCACCATGGCCTCATTATTAGCAGCACTAGAACAGCGCAAGTGTCTAGGTGCAATGATGGACACAGCAATGTGGTACACATGCTGTGTGCACATCATATTGCATGTCCATCATTATATCTAGACATATATACGTAGCCAAGCAATAAAGCAACAATGCTAGAATGTGTTTTTTATGTGTGCGTGGCCACATCTGCGTAATGCGACACCTGTGATGGTGCACAATGCAGCATGCATCAGCTCTACTAGTCTTGTCTAGGGGCATCATCTAGCTATGCTGGCATGTAGCTCTAGCCGCATGATTACGCAATTAACGCTAGAACGCGCGAGGTTGCGACGCACTGACAGGACGCGCGCACGCACCCTACTAGCCTAGCACACATATACTGTTCATCCACATCGCATGTGCAATGTGTGTGCATGCTAGCATGCTAGCATGCTTGACACAGCCCAGGCTAGCAGGTGCTATGCTAGTATACTACGACGGTAGCTGTTGCCGTGCACCACTATTACAAGCTATTTCTACCCATGATCAGTCTTATGTCTTAGGAGGAGGTAAAATGCTAGACGCAAGCTAGCAAGCACTAGAGCAAGCGCACGTAAGACGATCTGCACATCATCACCCAGTACAGAGTACATGCTAGCATGCTAGCATGGTTACGCCTGTCAACAATTAAGCATTTGCAGACACAACACCGTACTAAATAAAAATATTTCTGCTGTCGATTATAATGCTTAATTAACTTTTATAGTCTGCCAAATATGAAATGTAGCTTTTTTATTTCTATGGCTAGTCCACACTGTATCACCACTCGACTTATCACGAGGGAATTCACCTAAACTGAAATAATAGTTTACAATATTAAGATGCAGCTGCGACTGCTCCAGCTCGCTTGCGAGTCTGACTCCGATTCCTTGAGGTACTTCTTGATCTGGATTTAGTCGGACTATGCGACAGAACAGAACTTTCAACGGGCTGTGCTCCGTGCGCCACGGCCGATTCATGGTTATTATTATTATTATTATTTGCTCCATGAGTAGTAGTTTGTTCATCATCATCGATGCTGACATACTCAGATGATCTAATAGCACCAATAGCAGCAGCAGCAGCACTATCATCAGCAGGTTGATTTTCGGAATGAGTATTATCATCAACAGTCAGAGAATCAGTTGGAGATAATGTAGGAAAATTTGTAGGAGGTTGAGATGGAGGGGGGGTGGGAGGATTTGTAGGAGGAGGGGTAGGAGGTTGAGATGGAGGGGTGGTGGGAGGATTTGTTGGAGGAGGGGTAGGAGGTTGAGATGGAGGGGGGGTGGGAGGATTGTGAGAGGAGGGGTAGGAGGATTTCTTGGAGAGGAGTGGGAGGTTGAGTTGGAGAGCGAGTGGGGACGAACGTTGGATGTTTAGTCGGTGTTTTGGTACGTGAGGTGTATGATGATGATGACGACGATGATGATGCACTACTTTGATCAGTATTCTGCCAAACAACAATCAAATCTGAATCGATAGTTTCAACATTCGTATTCGAATAAAGTACCTCAAATTGCTGTCTCCACATATTTGAGTATGTTCCATCTTTATTCCTCATAAGTGATGAATGTGTACCCTGAGAAAAAAACAACAAAAATTACGTTTTCAAACGTTGATCATGCTCTTAACGAAATAATAATAATAATTAAAGATAAGAAGTTAGATTCATTATTTTAGTTTGGACATGACATGAAATAGTAGTAACCTGCTCTACAATCTTTCCATCCTCCAAGACAATGATTTTATCAACAACATCTACGATACTCCACAGACGATGCGTGATAAACACACTCGTTCGCTGCAACCACGATTAAATAAGAAGGTGGTTATATATAGGAATGCATACGATTGCATAATTATGTTTATGTTAAGATTTGATCAGGTTGATGAAGGATGTACACATCCATCCTCATCATCATCATCATCATGGTGTTATCATTCATCACCTTATCATTGCTTAGTTTCTTCAACTGACCCAAAATGTCATTTCCTGTTTCCTCATCTAGAGACGAGATCGCCTACCAATCAAATAATCAATACTTTTCTTGCACTAATCTCTACTCGTACCCCTCCTCCTCCTCCTCCTCATCCCATTTAGCAGCAGCAGAAACACACAGCATACCACACACACACACACACACACACACACACACACCTACCTCATCAAATATCATAATCTTCGGATTCTTCAGTAGCATCCTCGCAATCACTATTTTCTGCAATAAATCAATAATATTTTATTAGATAACAACAACATGTTAAAACACGATAAATATACAGGTTGATGGTAAATAGTGACTGATAACGACACCGAGTGAGCAGCAGCAGCAGCAGCAGCATCTTCTTGTTCATTGATTGATTGATTGATCGATTCGATGTATAGTGGTAGTAGTAGTAGTGACAAATAGTACTACCTGCACTTCTCCTTTCGATAACTTTGTACCCCTCTCCCCAACCCTGGACTTGTAGCCGTTTGCCATCTGGATGAATAAAGAAGTATTATCTCATCAGTATTATCATAGTAATGATCAATTCCTTAGCATAATTTTCCTCCTTCTCCTGCTCTACCTTCTCTCACTGGCATATCTGCTACTACTACTACTACTACTACTACTCATATTATGATCGATGGTTTCAGCAGCAGCACCAGCAATTAGCAGCAGAGTTGTTGTGTTGATTCATTATAATTGGGGAACAACAATCAACCACCTTTTGAATCGACTTATCAAGCCCTACAAGATTAGCAGCATCTTCCACCTTTATGATCAGTTGACAATGCCCACAAGGGGGAGGAGGAGAGAAGATGGGTGAAAAGAGACCTCTCTCTCTCTCTCTATCTCTCTCTCTAGCATAATAATAGTACCTCTCTATCAGTAGCATCAGGACGGCCGTACAGTATATTATACCTAAAGGAGCAGAGCAACAACAACAAAGAAGAAGGGAACAACAACTTAAACAACTACCAGTTTCATCAACACACTATTACTGGTAGTATCATGATGATGATGATGATGATGATGATGATGATAATAAGGACGCATTTTAAAAAAATATGAATCTTTTTGTATATTGTGTCGCAATTTGTTTTTCTTCTATTGCCTCCCTTCCTATCACTACCACCACCCCCACCACTACTGCTACTAGTAGTACTTGATATCTTGATTGAAAAGCATCATATCCTGAGAAACCACTCCTACTACATCTCTTAGGCTTTTCAGTTGAACGTCTTTAACATCAACCCCATCAATCTTTACCGACCCTCTTTCAGGGTCATAATGCCTGGCGACAATGACGATGATGCCAACGACGATGATAAACCGAAAATGATAATCAAATCTCGTGCAACAACAACAACAACAACAATAATAATAATAATAACAAATTACTGAAAATGGCTAACCTACTTTCCTCTATTTTACCTGAGAATTAAATCTGAAATCGTTGATTTTCCAGCTCCTGTTTTCCCGACGATAGCGACCTAAAGGTGTGAGTATTGAGGAAGAAAGACGAAGAAGAGGAATGAACAAATACACAATATAAGAAGAAGAATAGTTACTTGGTACCTTTTCTCCTGGCTTTATCGAGAGTGATAAACCGTTTAGGACGGTGCGGTTGTTTTCAGGATACCTAGTAGTAGTGGTAGTGGTAGTAATAGTAGTAATAGTAGTAGTAGTAGCAGGAGGAGGAGGAGGAGTGATGATGATATTGATGATGATGATGATGATGATGATGATGATAATGCTACCTGCCCAATGTAATCATAACAAATATAGTCCCAACAACAACAACTTCAACAACTTCTTCTTCTTCTTCTTCTACTACTACTACTACGGATATTTACTTGAAGTAGATATCTGACAGCTCAATCGCCCCTGTGTGTATGTGTATGTGTGTGTGTGTGTGTGTGTGTGTGTATGGTATATGGTGTATCTAGCAGCATACATCCATCGCACCCAAAGAACTACTCACACTTTTCCACATTATCATCAATACCACAACTGGAAGATCGCTGTCATCCTCATTACCATCATCATCATCATCATCAACAACAACAACAACAACCTCGGACTGGAGATGGCAGTTCTGTTGCGTTACGCCTTTGCTTTACAAGTGGCCTAAGAATGATGGTGGTGGTGATGATGATGATGATGATGATAATGATGATGGAAGAATAGTAAACAATGATTGAGATAAAGAGAGATAATTCTGCAGCATGAATTAATATTAATATTAATCATAATAATCATTCATTGAGAGAGGCGACGAATGGATGATGACAACGGACAACAATAACGAACGAATGAACAAATGTATATATTTCGGAATATCCCTATAATTCAAAAAGCCCCCTCCTCCTCCTCCTCCTCCTCCTCCTCCTCCCCCTCCTCCTCCTCCTTCTCATCTGATAATGACTTTGTTTCTAGGAGTGAGATTAATCCCTTGAGGCCGTCAATAGATTTCTTAGATTCCGTGTAAAGTGTTCCGAAGAAATCCTGGGGAATGATGATGTTGATGATGTCGGTATTATACCAGAAGATATTTTTCTGCAAACGAATACTGTCTACTATTTATAGATGAAATACACCGTGCAAACGAATACTGTCTACTATTTATAGATGAAATACACCGTGAAATCATAATTCTGAGGGGGTGTATGTATGTATGTATGTATGTATGTATGAGCAAGGGCTATCATCCATCCTAGTTGATACTTTGTTACTACTTACTGTACTTATTTTGCTAGAATAACTACCAGGGGTCTATTCAGCTGTGCAAGCATGTGATTTGCAAGTACCAAGTCCCCGCTCTAACAACAAGATCAAGAATAACAACAACAACAACAAGAAGGATACTTTAGAATTATGATCATGTTCATTGGAATGATGATAAATAATTTACACTCGAGATTTATTTGGTTGATTATTTATGTTGTTGTTGTTGTTGTTGTTGTTGTTGTTGTCTTGTTCTTCTTTTGGTGTATCAACAACAACAACAACAACAACCGTAAGCCTTCCATCATGAATCCCACGTGAAACCCAGTGGAGCATCATTACAGTGCCCACGGTGTATATTCTAAGTAGATGATCAATCATGAATCATGAGTGAGGATGGTATTGATGACAGTAGCTGCACAAAGTAATGAATACCCAACATAAGAAGAAATAATCTTGTACATATAGGGAGAGAAAGGCTGGTTTTGTTTTCAAAAACAAATGAATAGCAGCAGTATTGGTAGTGCTAAGTAGTATCATCATCATCATCATCATCATCCATTTGTCCATCATTGTACGTACAATTCCTGTCCTAGATTGAGAGCCGACAGTGACCACGTTTGTTGTGTTGCTACCTGTCATATTATTATATATCATCATCTACTGTCATCGTCATCATCATCGTCATGTATGTATGTATGTATGTAATGTTACTGCTAGACCATTTCCTTCTCTCTCTCCCCCTTCCCTCCTCCTCCTCCTTGCTTTCTCATTATTGTTCAATATAATTTGTCGTAATACTGGTGTTACCATCTCCCTCTTCTGAAGCTTCTTATTCAAACGACCTATCTCATGTTTCTAAGAGTAGGAGTAGTAGTAGTAGTAGTAGTAGTAGTAGCAGTAATAGTAGTGTGTAAAATCTACAATGAATAAATGTTTCTACTTCAACTAGTTGTAATGTTAGTACTAGCACCTTGTTGTTGAACCCTGTAACCGTTTCATGATTTATAAGGACGTCGTGTTTGATTGAGGATGTTTCTTGACTAATCTGTGATGAATGATGATGATAATGATGATGATCATGGGAGAAATCAGTTTCAATATCAAGTATCAATGGAAGCTACACTCAATGTTATGATTGTCAAAGCAGTAGAATATCACTTCATTATTGCTCCACCATCAACATCATTCACCATCTCAATCATCACTACCATAATTTATCGTTATGTAGCAAATTTACACAAGAAACTAATTTCACTACTACTACCACTATTACTATTACTACGTTCTCCCTGCTATTATTCAGCTCCTCCCCTATTTTATCCTTATTTTTATGTCACTTATCATGATCACGCAGAAAACAGCAAACGATGAAACCTTTATCGTCCCCGCAAGATACTGTGACCTCAAGTCGGAAACGTAGCATGTGTAAGCCTTTGTACGACAACAACAACAACAACAACAATAACAACAAGTTAAATGTCACCTCGTTAAATCAAGAACCGATAACAGGTGACGGGTATTTTCGAGAATGAAGAAAAAGTTGAAATCATATCCAAACCTTGATTAGTACAACATTGTTATACTCATCATCATCATCATCATCATCATCACCGCACCGATTAATAGTATAATGAACAATTTGTATTATGATGAATAGTATAATGAACAATTTGTATTATGATAATTATTACAACGTATGCCAAAATGGTTCCAACGGACATGGCACCGAATTTAGGCCCCATCCTGCATCAAAAGAGGGGGGGTGAAGTGGGGGAGGGTTAGCAGCAACAGTACCACCACATTCAAAACATGAGATGTCCCCTTTCACAATTTAAAAGCATCGATGATATCATCATCATTCGTTTTATCGGTGCATTATTTGACATATTGTTACCTTTTGAACAAAGCTCTGGATACCATTGCGAATTCAAGGAATGTTGGAATGAAATACACCACTACCAACCGAAATAGCACTTGCATAGACCGATATCTATAACAACAAGATTATGATGATCACGATACACATAGAAGAATCATTGGATAGATAAATTCATATCAGATGCTTGTTAGTATTGATTATTGCAACCCTCTCTCAAGATCCGCTAATATTTTGCCAGCGTTACGATTTCTGTGAAAGGGCATGCCGAGGGAGAGTAAGTGGGAGAAAACCTGAGGAGGAGGTAAAGGAAGAAGAGAAGTTTATGATGATGATGATGATGATGATGATGATGATGTCGTGTGCTTTCTATAACGCCGATGTATGTGATTCTATCTGTAAACTTGTCCAAGTAGTAATTGCAAACCACCCCCACCACCACCACGACATAGCAGTAGCGGCAGCAGTAACAACGGATAATTATTGTAATAATTGACAGGACCACACAGATAAACATTGCTGCTGCTGCTGTGGTATGATCATGTGGAACCAACGATCATCAACAAGTACGGTCATCATCATCATCATCATCATCATCATTTATCCTCTTTTTCTTCCTCATGTGGATAGTAGTAGTAGTAGTAGTAGTAGTAGTAGGAGTAGTAGCGGAAGTAGTACAAGTAGCAATATACAACTACAATGACGTACATCAAGCTGCATCTTTCTGGTTGCATCCTTAAGAACTTTGTCGTAGGACAACGACTAGTTAATAACACACAGCATATTTTCACTCACTACTCAATAACAAACCCTAAAATTAAGAATCACCGTTATATTTATTTTAGATTCTCACTATAGCAGGATTCATGATTAGAAGGTGGTGGTACAGCAAGAAACCAGGCAGCTTTGATGGACATACCCTAACCCTACTACTACTACTACTACTACTACTACTACTACTACTTCTACTACTTCTACTACTACTACTACTACCTGAACTTCTTTCAATACTTCTGCTCCTATTCGAGACATTGCAAGGAACAAAAACAGGTACAAAGGGGCGCCCTTTGTATTATCACAACCACAACAACAACAACAACAACAACAAAAACAATTAGTTGTTTTAACAAATTATAATATGAAGGGCCGCAGCATGTTGAGAATCAATGCATTTACTGTGCTGCTCTGAATCCTCCTCATGTTCCCAATCTCCTCCCTCCCCCCCCTCCTTCCAATGACAAACACACCACCAACAACAACACTACTAGTAGCAGTAGTACCATGTCGTCATACTCCATTGCATCGATAACCTGGTATTCATCATTTGAGATAATAATAAGTAATATTATCGTTAGTAGTAGTAGTAGTAGTAGTAGTAGTAGTAGTGTTGAGTTGCTTTAGAGCAGTAAGAAAGCGTACAAAGAACAACGAAAATCTAAGAGATAATTGGATATTAAAAGAAGACAAAACCATTTTAATCACTACGACGGAAGAAGAAGAAGAAGAAGAAGAAGAAGAAGAAGAGCATAGGTACATCTTTATTGGACCATTGCAGCAACAAAATAACAAATATGATAATAAAGTTGTTCTCCATTATTCTGCCACCACGATTGAGTACGCATCATCGAGTTACTACTACTACTACTACTACTACTACTACTACCTCCTTTAGAATCAAAGGGGTTCCGGTGGACACCAACTGATACAATATATATATATATATATATATATATATATGTCATTTCTTGTCGTCAGATGATGTACTTAGGAACTAATTATTGATCGCTACTACTTCTACTAGCACTACAACCACAATTACCTTGACTCCCATGATGCATCCAATAGAAACCACCACCCGAAATACCATGCTGGCACTTGAGGGTGTCATATAACCCGCTGCAGAGGAGTGCAGGCAGCAGCATTTAAATCATAATGAGTTACATTTGTATCAGGAGCACAGTACTTGTTTACCGCATAATCATGTATTCAGAAATCAAAATTGAAAATAGTACTAATATTCTACCAATCCGCATGATCGCCTTAAGTCTTGAAACGGGAACCATTTGTAAACTTCTTCTGGAATGATGATGTTGCTGTGATGATGATGCTGACGATGATGATAAAAATTGCCAAGGCCGTCGCCATGAGACATTGGAAGCCATTGATAATGGCCAAGGTCTCCGCCATGATACATTTTGTAGTGAGGAGGAGGAGGGGGGGAAGGATGTGCAAGGTAGTCTTCGCCACGGGGAGTCTATTATAAGAAGTAGTAACACATCATTCAATTTGGAGCTGTTGCGTCTATGGACTTGTCATCATCACAGAAATAAGAATAAGAAGAAGATGATGATAAAGAGAATAACCCCATCTCCATTTCCAGCGAGTTTTCGACTGAGTTGTTTTGGAGCTCTCTGCTGATATGCGATAACAGATTAATGTGATTTTTTAAAAGGTCATCATCCATTTGTGCTTGACATGATGACAGGCTGGTCCAGTGTACCTGCGTCAGTATCATTTGAGCATGTTCCCTTCGTTCCACCGCCAAATAGTACCATATGATGGTGGTGATGCTGTGAGGGACTGCGATCATACATTTGGCATGCTGGTTTAGGTAACAGCTGCCTCCCATTATTCACTTGCAAAGAAGAACTCCTTCGTCTTTCAGCAAAGTCGTTCACTAAGGTTGCGTCTCTGATCCTGAGGAAAAGATCATATGTACAACACTATTACATTCAAAACTATTCTGAATTTAAGCTTGAAAGAGGCAGACCTCCCCTGAGTAGCTGTCTCGGCGTTACAGGGTGAATCATTTGAAACTGCAGCAAGAAGAAAGGAGCTCCTATTGCGTACCTATATGGGAAAATCCCAAAGGTAGAGCGCAACAACTATTAAAATCGAAAAGATATAACCAATGTAAATCATTCCATCCAACCACCATCCACGATGAATCTCTTGATCAGCACATATGTCTACCGTGGCGTCCAAGATGAGGAGGAAGGATACGAGGAAGATGGAAAGGGTGGCAGCAAAGCGGGAGAAAGGACTGCGAAAGGGTGAAGCCTTCGAAATAGGTGTATATCGATGCATTTCGCTCAGGTTCAGGATCAAGTGTGTGTGCTGCACTCCTCTGTCCCCACGCAAGGGACGTACGGTAACCTCAAGCAAGAAAGGGTAGGGACACCGTTAGGTTAGTCACCAACGACGATGCTCCAAACTGATGGGATTCTACTTCTACGACATCAAATAGTCATGGTAAAAAAAAAAGGTGGAATTTCATGTGGTTCTTGATCTGCGACATCACATTGTTGTAATTCCGATAAAATCTACTAAACCAAGCCCACAGTTTTCGCGCCCGGGTTTGGAAGACCTTCCGCCCCCCGCCTTCTGGACCGAAATGCCGCCAGCGGCCGGTCCAAAATACAATAATGTGGAAGGAAAGCTCTGCTGGGCGTTAAGGTTACCGCTACCCTGAGCTTCATGGAAGAGTCTTTAAAAAGTAAGGTCGGAGGACCTGCCGCTGCGATTTGTTCCAAGATCTTACAGCAAGCATTTAAAGAAAGGGTTCTTCCCGAATCCCTTCGTACTTTTCGCCTTCTTTCAATGAAGGATATCAAGAATCTAGTTGAACAAGAACAATGTGTCGAGCGTACTCTCTTAGTTGGGGTGCTAACTCACACGAATGGAGAATTAGAGGTTAAAAACAACGGTGCAAATACATCAAGTTCAAAATTTACATCTTCTTCGTTATCTCATTCAGATGATGGATCGGACAGGGCGCGTAGCCTGTGTAGTCGCCAACGGAGATCCTTCTCTCTTCAAAAGTATCGTACTATTTCGCGAGTGGAATTGCCTTCTTGCACCGACTAAGCCACCACGGTAAATTCCATTCAAAGATAGTGGTGTATGTATTTCCTCACCCTAATTTTGATTGTCTCAGAGTTGTTTGCGAGGTCGATTGCGCACGTGTTCTGCTATTGGCTGAAAGTGGATCTTCATCTGCTTGGAGACGAAATACTCAAGTATCCACATTCATGCAGGCATTTCATTTGCGTGATTATTGCATCGAACAAAAGCCTTTCAACATAGAAGGTCTCGTAACAGCTGTGAGTCCTACAATTTTGGGCCCCGCTCAGAAACCCCAATTTATGGTCGAATTAAGAGATCCGTTAACCACAAACCACACACCAGTGACTATCATATTGCGCAATCTTGCGCTTCGATATTTGTCAATGATATGCCCGGGGAATATTTATAGATTTCACAACATGGTCTGGAAGTCTTCCTTGTTTGGAAAGGAATCAGAAAGCATCATTGCTGCCAATAATATGTTGGACTACTATTTATTAAATACTACGAAAACAGCAATTACACACGTCTCATCAGCCGCAGACCATCCTGCCCTCTGCTTTCAAGAGGCCAAAAAAAGGAGTAAAATTGAAGGCAATTCATCAAGATTTTGTAACTATCATGGCCTAATCACACGCCAAATCACAGATCTCGTGTATTGCCTCGACGATGCTGTGACTCTATTCCTTACAGATCATTACTTACCATGTTTTAAGTTGGGAGTTGGTATTCGTCCAGGGGCTTTCGTTGAGATTTGGAACGCTCATTTGGTTAAAGGTTATAAGGGATGTATTCTTGGTCTTGCATGCTGCACCCACTCTACTGTTAGAATTGTGAAACTCTCATCGAATAATCACATTAATAGCATCCATAGCATCGTTAGTCGGCCTTTCAGCAGAACAAAGGCTAAATTTTGGAGCGCTTTTCATGGAGTATCTGCATCGGAGTTCGAGTATCTTCTGTATTTATTCACACAGATGCGCCTAAAGCATTATATCAAAACAAAGGATTTCGTCAAGTACACCGAATTGGCATTTGTATCTCTAAATAAAAGCTATCGAAATGCCCCACTGTCGGCAGCAATAAATAGCAAGAACGAAGAGAGTCATCTCGGTGCTGCTACTAACGAGCTTCAACATCATTCAAAACAAAAAGATGGATCAGATAATGATGTCTCTCGACAAAGATTTGTTGATTTAATTGGAGCTACTGGTTCTACTCGATTGCGTAGTTTGCGGTGGCAAAAGGAACTAGGAAAGAAACAGCAAAGTCGACCACCTTATATTGAATTTATACATCACCGACGAATTTGCCACGTTGGAGGGTACTCATATAGAGATAATACCAATAGAAGAAGCACAAGTATTTCTGAAACTGACGGTGATTTCACCGCAAAACTGGTAGTTATATGTGACTAATTCACTGCATATGCAATTACAAATCTACACGAGCAGAAGGAGAGAGAAAGAGAGAGAGAGAGAGTGTGACAATAGAGGTCATCACAGACACTTATATCTGGAAGCTTTGTACAGGGATGAGTTCATCATTTATATTTTTGATACACACACATACACATACACGTGTGTTTATTATTTTTGTAAATTATGATAAATCAGCTTATACCAAGCTTGAACGAGTGGATTCCCAATGCAAGGAGAATTTTGGATTATTTGGAGGTCGATCAGCAACAGCAGCCAACTAAACTCACACTAGCATTATCACTACCCACCATAACCATAACCGTTTAGAATATCACAAAATGAGTAATTTCCAGCATTGACACACCAATTACCACCATCATTTACATAATAACAAAATTTGGTTTGGTTATAGAGAGAAACAAACATCTGGTATTTTTACGAAATATAATCTACAGAGGAAGGAATCTTGCAAGCCGATGCCTTCTTCGTCACCTTCTTCTGTTGGTTTCTTCTTCATTGACCACGAGGAGGAAGAACTTAATACATTGATAATGAGGCCTGGAACAAAGAAACGGGAGGGGAATCATCGGTGAGAAGATATTATTACCGAAGAGAAATAGAATAATCAACAAGTTGAGCAAACTGAACAATATTCATATACAACTTGTCATCAGATTTCCTAGTTATTTTTATCTGATTATTGTGGTTGTTAATTTTACTGTTAGATTCGAGGAAGTACGCTGGGCGAGCATTCCATCTTGTTTGATTAAGTTTCCTGTGAAACGATCCGTGGCTCAAAGAATGATGATGCGATTTACAAAACATCACCATCATCATCATCATCACCATCATCATCATCATCATAACCACCAGCATTACCAACAGAAACATAAGCAACATTCGAAGAAGGTAAGAGGGATAAAGAAGAATAAAACTAGTATTGAGCAGCAGCAGCAGCAGCAGCAGCAGCAGCAGTATGATGATGATGATGATGGTGGCGGTGCTGTAATAATGGCTCCGGGGATACTTGTGGGCACATTATCATTCATTGAAGAAAATAACAATAGTAGTTGTACTCACCAGCGCCTAATTCTGCAAGATCGTACAGGATCCTTGAATATTATGGTGCTGACGAAGACAGCAGCAGCAGCAGCAGCAGCAAAGGATATAAATAATCAGAAGAAGTCGTCATCGTTGTCGTCATCGTTATCTTCGTCGTCTACTGGTAGCAGCGCCTTGTCAAAGTACATAGGACAGATAATATGTATAAATGAGTTTATAATTGTGGAGGAAGAAGAAGGAGAAGAAGCAGCAGCAGACGAGAAGAGTACCACAGCAGCAGCAGTAGCAACTGAAGGAGGGGTCTGCCTTAACAACAACAACAACAACAACAACAACAACAACAATCATTCTGCTGGTGCTGCAGGAGAAGAAGAACAGGAAAAAGAAAGCAGCTTTGAAAGGAGTGGTTTAGCGTCGTCAGTATGTTCAGAAATGAATAGTCTTCGAAATAATAATAATAATACGATGTTGTTGTACATTATGTGTCATATCGATTCAATTCGATTATTCTTCCCTCCCCCACCTCAACAACAACAACAACAACAACAACAACAACAACATCCAAAGGACCAGCATCGAAATGATCCCGTCAGCACCAATAAACAAGCAGGTATAGTTGTTGTGATAAATTAGGCATTAAATACCATCACAACCCCAATAATACTGCAAGATGATGAAAATAATCACAAGAAGAAGAAGACATTATTATCAATGTGTGAGTACCCACCCTTGAAATCAAAGTATTATTATTTGTTTTCGTAGTCGTCGAAGTAGTAGTAGTAGTAGTAGTAGTAGTAGTGTAGTAATAGTAGTAGTCGTAAGTCCTGGTAAGGGAGGAGGATGTATAATATATCTTAAATATTTTGGTATTGATGTTTAATTTTTCAAAGATGGAGGTGGTAGTGCTATATCTCGCCCAGTAGCAGCAGCAGCACCTACTACGAAGACTACTACTACAACTACTACAACTACTACCACCACTCCTACTACAGATAACTATCACAAGTCGTTGCTAACTTCTCATGGCAATAATCTGAGTAATAGAAATAGCGGTTGTAGTAGTAGTAGTAGTAGTAGTAGTAGTAGTAGAAATAATTGTAATAATGATAGTAATAATAACAATAATAAAAATAATAATGATATTGTTCCAAATAATATGATAATGCCCCTACAACGGCAATGTATGGTAACGAAAAAAAGGAAAAGAAGAACAGACATTACCAGTAGCAGCAAGGACTGCTTAAAACCAATTAGGAATAGGAGTAATCGAAAACGATCTCTTGAAGAAAAAGAAGAGGGGGGAGATATGACAATAGTAAATTATCATCTTGACGACCGATTAGATGAAATAAACGGGATTATGAAAACTACAAATGCTGTTGCAAATGCTGCTGCCTTAACAACAACTACAACAACCGCCTCAATCAAGGGAAATTTTGTTGCTGCTGATGATGATGCGTTTATGATAAAGCCGCCCCCAAACAAGCATATATCGTCGTCATCATCAGCAATTTCTTCTCTCAATTTGCAGAAGGTGCAGCAGCTACGAACAAGTAGGAGCAGTAGTAACCAACCTATTCATCACGGAGGGGATTCGAAGATACGAATTATACCTGTAGTATCGAATAGCATTGATAAAGAAAGGAAGAAAAAGGAAGTAGAAGTAATGACCCATGAGGGAAATAATCGTAAGAATGGTTACAATATTAAGGAAACTAGTCCAACAAATAGTAGTAGTAGTAGTAGTAGTAGTAGTAGCAGTAGTAGTAGAAGTGTGGAGAAGAATAACACCACTGTGGAGGATTTCGAAGGCATTGTGATCGCCAAGCGATGGTATTTTCTCAATCCAACTATTGACGACGATAAACGTGGTCATGCGGTGAGAAACTCATCAGATAGCAGTAACAGTAATTCAATAGGTCAATGGCAAATTGAGCTAAGGGCTATTTCTGATGGTCGTCGGATCTTTGTGCACCATTCCCTTTATTTGGGATTGTATCCTCTTTGTGTGTTGCCCGGGGCAAGGATTCGAGTTTCGCAGGCCAAAAAACTTTTTACCCGAAAAAATATTAAGTGCCAAACGACGACTAGATCAAGGAAGCTGTCATACCCAGCATCATTGCATGTAAGAACTACACAACACTCAAGGTTTGAAGTGGTGTCAACAATTCCATTTCATCATCTATTTGCTTGTGGTTCTTCTCAAGTGCTGAACTCATCCAATATTTTTCCTCGGTTGAGGAACCTTCTTCAAGATAATAACGATGAAATATTATGTAAAAAGTATATATCAAGCAAATATGAGAAGTCGGATTTGATAAGATTTCTTTCTTATGTTCACGGACCCCAAAAATCGCGATGTATCTCCGAAAAGACTTCAATTCTGACTCCAAGGGGTGAAGGCGTGGAAGTTCTGTTAAAGGACCTTTCGCCTCTTGCTGCAGCAAATGGATCTCTGAAAGTCACATGCCGGGTTGTTAGTGTTAAGAAGGCTTCAATGGTTTGGATATGTGTACATTGTAGCCTACCGATGAAACCCGGATGTCGAAGTTGCGACTCCGGGTGCTCTCAACACGGCGAAGATCATCCAAATAATGATATAATTGCTGCTGACGAGACACATAGCACGATGCCTTCGCTGAAGTCACTATCAGCAGATAATAGCAGAGGAAATTCTAGATTTGTGGCTCAGATTACATTATTGGTCGATGATGGAACACAACAAGCACAAGTCCATGCACATGGCAATGTTGTATGGCAGCTGCTTAACGTAAAACGTAAGGCCACACAGGCACTTAAAAATGGTTTGAGGCATATAGGTGCTGTCAGATACGAACGTACAGACGATTGGACATCTGAAAGCCCTGGTATGGATGAATATTGGAGTAATGGCCTCGAAGGAAGTTGTGGAGTTGGGTCTTTGAGTATTCGCCAGCACAAAGCTCATATTTTAAAACTATTCAAAGCTGTGGAATGTACACGTGTTCTTTGTTTGACATGTACCCAATCGGTGCCGAAGGCGTTTTCAAGATCTGTTCATACCGAAAATGGAAAGATGCCTGAACTCCTCGATAATATCAAGGTCATGAATCCAGTTGACATTGCAGGCAGAGGTGGAAAGGTTTGGTGCCCGCCAAAAATTTATCTGCATGCAAAGCAGGCATTTCATTTGGAAACTCGCACAATGGGTTACAAAATTCTATCAAAGTTGAAAGATTGATGTAAAGATTGGCAAAACTAGAACCCTGTAAAAGCATGTTTCTGCGTATCGGCGGCGCGGTACACGCGCATTGTTTTTGTGGATGTCATCTCCGCGTGCAACATACAACATATTTAGCCTCATTGCGATGTGCAGCGACACGTTGCACACGTCACATTGTCATCACCAGATCATGTCAGCACGTCTAGACGTGCTAGCGTGTCTAGGTGTGTGCGTTTGTGAAGTTGGTACGCCTGCTGCTGGTCTGGCTAGCTGGGTGTCTGCTGCATGGACATTCCAGCATTGCGCGAACAAGTTTCTGTCGATCCCACAGACTGACACGCAATGATTTCTAGACTTGCATTCAGACGACTAGAGCTAGCTAGATCTAGAGATTTCCAATGGCGGAGACATCCTCGGGGATGATGAAACTGTCCGGCGTGTCCGAAGACATGTGGGCATCCCATGCTAGCTAGCATGCATCGTCTAGCTCTGGAGCTAGCAAGCACTGGACATGCCAGCATCATTGTTGTTGTCCAAACGGTGCATTCTGACACGTTGCCTGTCTGGGTGGGCTGAACAATGAACAATGAACAATGATGTCAAACTACATTTCCAAAATGTTGCAAGACATCATTTGCAGTGCACGAAACGCAGTGCCTCGAACTAACTTTGATCAATTGCAACTTGATGATTGATCACCATCATGCCCGCCATGACCAGTAACATTATCAGTCAAAATGGAAGGGTTTATTCCGCATGCGACAAGCAAATCCCACAATTTTTCGAACTGGAATTGTTTCAGAACAGAAGTCCATTCGCATTTTTGATATAGACAATATATTGAAGGCATATTACATGAATGACATAAAATATTTGATGTCGTAGAAATAATTTAGGGTATGCCTTCGACCTATGTATAATTTTCATATACTGATTCAAAGATTTGGGGGGTACCAGCTATCGGGGGTGCATGTGGGAAGCCCAACGATTTAGCTGCAGGATTGCATTTCTGTGAGTAGAAAATTAAAGAAAATCTGTACACAATAAATAATCCGGTTCACCTCGCTCATACGGTCCAATTTGAGACGAATAGAGCAAGCCGCGATGGCGTTGTCTCATCGAGCAGGGAGGCTTCATAATAGAGGAGCGTTCAAGCCTGTGCGTCATCATAAGCGACATCGCAACAGTCCCCAGAGCCTAAGAATATTAGGCATATGTGCGTGCGTATTCTTTTTGTCAGCGGCATTAGCAAGTACAACAGTACTCAACAAGGCTTCCAGCTCAAGGTGACCCAACCCACTCTAGCAATCAATTTTCCTTGTCTTACTCCATGTCTGCCATAAAAACTGGTGCGACTCATGATCCCTCTTGTTAACCTATTTTGGTGTCGGTTTGTAATTGGTGAGGAGAATAGTTATTAATGTAGTACATATTCATCATCGTCGTCATCATCACCACCATCATCAGCAGCAGCATCATCGTCCCTCTCTTTTAGGTTTATCGCCTCTGAGGTTAGAGCAGCTGCATATTCAGCACCGCGAGGTGTTAGTAGAGTTCCAAATTACATTCCAGGTGCTAGAATTACTCCCATTCGACACGCACAACAGCACTCGTCATCATCACAAGGTGGAATGCAAGTCAGCAGTCGGCTCAACGAGGTTTTCGTAAAATTGCCCAAGCACCGACTATTCAATGCTCATCCCACTGGCCCGGAGTATGTTCCACAACTTGAATTAAGTGGAATTGGAGGAGGCGATGATGATGATGGGATCAATCGTAATTTCGGCTTGAACGCTAGGGGTAGAGGTCGCGGCGGTGATGATGACGTTGGGCAACCTAGAAACCCGCTTTCGGAGTTTGTATCGAAGCTGATTGAAAACATTAAGTATCAATACCTGAGAGCATTCAATCCAGACAGCATAGGAAAAGGAGGAGGTGGAAAAGCTAAAAAGGGAAAGAAAAAGGGCAAAGGTGGCAGAAGTATGTACAAAGTCGATAAACCTGTGCAAGAGGGGGAAGAACCTCCTGAGCCAACCGATAAATACGATGAGAGAAATCATTTTTGGTACCGCATGGGTTGGGGTAGAGGTAAAGGCCTGTGGATCACGTCGTTCGTTATTGTCCTTGGATTCTCGGCCTATGAAGCTATCATTGCTCCTTGGTATTATGTGTGCTTATTATTATTATTATTATTATTTGTTGTTATCATTGAATGTGTTGTTTATAGTCTCAAGTCGTATTATGCATGATTTCTTTTAATTCATTATTGTTGATAGTGCTATTATTATTATTATTATTTATGTAATACTACTTGTGTGGTTCGTCGTTCTTCTCAGGGAGTATTACATGTACATGTTCGATATGGGCATGGACTCGTATCCCAGAGGATCTCAGTATCATGTCAGTTGTTGTTGTTGTTGATGATGATGATGATGCTGCTGCTGCTGTTTCACTGCTGATTGATCCCTTGTCGAGTAGTCCGGATTCATTTGAATTATGGTATGCTTCTACTACTCAGGATATGAAGTATATGGAAGGCGGAGACAAAGCTATGGATGGAACTTACAAATCTTTCGAAGCAGCCAGTAACTCATCATACTAAGACTATACAAAATCAACTATAACCAAATTAATAAAAATGGTAACCATCCTTCCTCCCCCTGCCTCCTCCTCCTCAAATGCTGGTCGATTTGCTACTGTGGATAATCATCATCATCATCATCATCATCATCATTATCATAATTGTTGCTTGACTGTTGTCCGCAGAGGGAACCGAACCCCGGATGACAGAAGAGCAGAGAAAGGCCTACAAGTAATACTAGTAATTGTGATCATGCTGGTAAGGATGGTGTTGGAACAATCATGGTGGAGGTGGTGGTGGTAGTGGTGATGACGGTGGAATAACCCTGACTACTACTACGACTCCTACTACTACTACTAGCTGGCTCGTTGCTAATGAGTTGTCGCTGCTGTTGTTACTACTTGATAGAAAATAATATCGTTATAATTGTTGTTACTTCTTCACACATGATAGATAATAATATCGTTATAATTGTTTTACAACAGGCAACGAGCTTATCCTCCATATCCACACGAATCGGTACTACTAGTAGAACAAACTAATCTTTGCTTCCTCTTGTTGAAATTGTTACGTGCATCACACAAATGTGTGTGTGGTGTGCTTGTTTAAGTTATACATTTCTTGTTTTTGTCATCGATATGTTTGCACGAGCAATGTAAAACATTAGTATATCATATTTATATTATTCTCTCCTGCTGTTGAAATGCTACCATTTTCAGATGCAGCAGTACCGGCAAAGATACCAGAAATATAAAAGAAACAAGAGAGCTTTGAAGCTAATGACAAGAGTACTAACATGACACAAATACCATATCCATAATCTACAGCAATCCCTCTCTTCTGTATTGTAAATCTTCTTTCCGGCTGCTCATCAAAGAATAACATCAACTAACTACTCTTTTGTTACACCATCCCTCTCTTCTACCATCTATATTCTGCTACTACTAGTACAACGTTCCTAATAAGTTCAACAGGAGGAAACGATACACTCATATTGGACAAACTTACTCCACAGTCAAGCGATCTGCACTCGTCGATACGATACTAACAGATCCTTACTGGTGTAAGGTACTACTAGAGTTGGTTACTCACTATAATATCATCATCGTCATCATCATCATCATCATCTGATGTAGGTCAATCCAAGAGCCACGGAAGTAGAAGTGCATTTCCCTACAGGTAGTTGAAGTAGTAGTAGTTGTTGTTGTTGTTGTTGTAACAACGGAATGGGTAGTGACTGTAATGTTATTCACATATCAATGATTGAATCATTTCTCTTCTTTCCAAATTATAATCGTCAATCGTATAACACTGTCATCGTCGTCCACCAGGGATATACAAGCAAAGAGCACAACCCAAATTCATAAAGTCAAAGCAAGTTAAGTCAAATTGGTTTGCTGAGAAGTTTGTGGAGGCAGTGAAGGTTAAACAACAATAACAACAACAATCATTCACTACCAACCACCACACTTACATGTATGGAAAAGTCAAAATTATCTAAATGATTTGGATGATTGATCTGCAGAGCTGGCAAGATACCGTTGCTACTGCCAGAATTACAATGGAAAGAGTCAAAAGGGGTGAATGGAAAGAAAGTTTCGAGGTAGTAGTAGTAGTAGTAGTAGTAGTAGTAGTAGAATTGTATTAATGCTGTTACTACTCATAGTGGTAGTAAAGCAGAGTAATAGTTGTAGAGAAGCATTTGCAGTATAATTCCAGGTTATTCGGTAGGGGAGAGCGGGTCTTTCTTTCCACTTTTCTCTATAGAGCTCCTCACAACACAACACAACACAACACAACACACACTTATTGCTTGATTTCGCCATTCATAATTTCTACTACTAACGTGCGTGTTTACTGCCATCACACAGAGAACCTACCGTGAGAGAACTGACAAAATGAAACTTTCAAAAGGGGAAAAATTAGGTACCAGGCCACAGATAGATAATGATATACACTCCTAACATAAATTACATCGTTGTTACTCACCGGTACCTACCTACCATTGTATCACCCCCACCCTAGAAATGCCTACAGAAACTCGGATATTGAAAGAGGTACTACTATATATTAGTAGCAGTAGATCCACATCCTGCAATGCTGCAACTTGACCAGCAACAACAACAACAACACTTACAGATTGGATCGATATCATTATTTTACATATCTACTCACTTCCAAGCGATTTTCATCAAATCATCCTCCTCATGTTTGTTCATTAGAAAGTGATGATAATGACTTGTTGTATGCATGCATGATGTGCTTTTGGTTGTTCGATACACGTAGAAATATCCAGAAATGTGGGACAAGAACGGCAACTTGGTAGGGCCTATTCCTGAATGCGAGAAAAATCCAGATTTCTATAAAGGTGGTTATAACATGACGACTTAAGAAAACAAGAAGAAGAAGTAGAAGAAGAAGAAGATAATAGTAAAGTGTGATCCTGGTGCTGGTCTAAGAAAGAATGTTAAAAAGACTTTAGAGAGAGAATTACAATTTAAACATCATATATGTGTGTATGACTTTAAGAGTACTTCCTCCTCCTCCTCCTCCTATCATATAACAATAACAACAATAACAACAACAACAACAGACCCACAGTTCGATAGATTTCTGGAGTCCCTCAAAACAGATGTTCCTCATGGAAGCAGGTACTACTCTCAAGAGACTAACCCACCCGTCATTATTTTGTGTGTGTGTGTGTGTGTGTAGGAAGGAAAGTGTTGTCATATAGTCAAATACTTGGCGTGCATATGTAATTGAATGTAACTTCTGTTTCTGTTTGTGGTTGTTTTGTGTATTATTATTTAAGACCATACGGGGCAACACCCTATAGGGATAAGAATCATCCCGTTCTTGATCCTGCTGTATATTGATGATGGAGGAGGATCCAAAAGTCGGCAGACAACAGTACTCAAATTAGAATGACATTGAAATAAGATGAAATGGACATTGGCATGATCTATCATAGTTGATTGGCGCATCTACAAGGCCTCATACAAATCTTTCGATCATGAGTAGTTGTCTACTACTATGCATACATCATTTCTAATATTCTAGATAGTACTATAGAGTAGACCATACGCTTAGTAGATGTATACAGCGCGCTGAGGCATCTGCTCTACGCAGCTGCTATCGCTACACATGCAATGCTAGAATGATGCATGCATGCTAGCATGTGCAATGAATAAATTAAATTTGTACGCATCGCATGCATGCCTTTGGACTTTGAGCAATTGAAGCTCCAGCAATGATATTCATGCAATGCATTGAACATCAGCTGCTGCCGCTATAGTATCGTAGTGTAGATACCTAGAGATCTAGACAAGTAGAGCATGCTTCACGTCACAAGCGCCGTCCTAACGTTTGCCAGCTACCAGCTGGTATATAGGTACGTCGCTATGGTCATGTTTTTCACAGTCATCTATAGTCATTATTACGATGACTGCGACGCCTGGCTATACTAGCGAAGCTGGCACCAATCTAGCAATGCATGGCCTAGAAGTATGTAGTGATCGGGCGGGTATATACGTCATCAGCAAAGCTAGAAAGACTTGAAAAGCACATGGCTAGTTGGCGCTGAAGTGTCCTGCCTTGTCGTTTGTTTGTATGTGCTGCTGATTTCGCGATCCATTACAGCATTCATGATCATGAGCATATGGGACTACGTATTCTTGTGCACTACTTATAAATTTATTGTCTTGCATATAATACAAAATTCGAGGAGGGGCTGCCAATTGCTCATTTATCGCCCCAAATTCACAATGGATGCAAATTAGTCATCATCATCATCATCGTCGCCGAATATATTCGCACGTGTGGTCCTGGTGGAAGAAAACATATAATTTTTTTTTAGCGTTGAAAACCATGTTGGTGTTGCGTGATTGTACGTGATTCTTACGAATTATTGAAAAATAACCGTCATCATCATTATCACCCCATTACCACTAGCACCATATTTAGCTTCAATAACCTTGTATCATCATCATCATCGTCCCCAGTTCCAAACAGATCTGCGAATTTTTCAATCGTTTTTTGTTTATCAACCTGAGAAACAAAAACCGAGCGGAACTTGACAAAATAATCGATAGACAACGAACAACAATTGGCACATTTCCATACTGCTGCAATCTCACCCGCACAAGTAATTTGAGATGACTAATGTTGCGACAACATATTATGTAAATATTATATATTGTGTATTGTGTGTGAGTGTTGTGTGTGTTTGTGTGTGTGTGTGTGTGCGTGTGTGTGTGAGTGTGCGTGAAACCTACAACCTGATGCTTCGATTTGGCAAAAATGTCCTCTTCCTCTTCTTCTTCTTCTTCTTTTACTTGTTCCTTCTTCATCTTCTTTTCCTTCAAAACAAACACATCAAAGCAGCCTTAGAGATGGGTTCAAAGCAACAACAACAACAACAAACGTATTGATGCAATGTTGATGATAAATGGGTTTAAAACACACTTAATACACACATTACTACTACTTATACATGCTAAGCGTGCGACTTGTTATGAACATTGATATCATCATCCTTAGCAACAATAATATCTTTGATTCTCACTAATCTGTATTTGATGATAATTAATATGTGCTAACTCCTCATATACTTCTTTGGTAGAATCAGCAACATCGTCGTTGTCATCATCTGGGGCCTCTTCATTTTCCTTGATGAATAGAGAATAGAAATATATTTTATCATGTATCTTTCTGTTGTACCCAATACAGCTATAAGAATCTTGCCGTTGATGTCATTTTTTATGTTAAGTTTTTCACAAAACCTGCTGCTCCTGCTGCTGTGTTGATTCTCCTCCTCCTCCTCCTCCTTCTTCCATCTTCTTCATTTTTTGGTCATCTATCTTTCCCTGTCCTCCCTCCTCCTCTTCCTCCTCCTTTTCCTCCGGTTTCACAATATATCGTTTTGACGGTCTGAATTATCACATTTTCATTGGAAAATTGCCGATGGACATATGATGAAAAACATACAGAAAATATGAGAGAGAAAGAGAGGGGGGGAGGGGGGGGGGGGGGGTGGTAAATTCGCATGAGTCCGAAGAAAAACATGAAACTAGGTGAAAGATAGCTACCAAACTACATAATTTGTGACTATATGCTCCTCCTCCTCCTCATCATCATCATTAGGATAACATACCAACTAATCCATTATCTCAGAAGGAATACATTGCTATCGTGCTGCTACTACTACTATTACTACTTCTACTTGCTGCTACTAATCATTCATAATAATAGTAGTATCTACCTACCTTAAAAATGAGCTCAAACTTCTTACTTCTCTCACTTCTTCCTCCTCCTCTTCCTCCTTTTCATTATCATCATCATCATCATCTTTGCCCTTGCTTTCAGCATTCTCATAAGGGTTGCTAGACTGAGATACACACACACACACACACACACACACACATATATATATATATATATATATATATATATATAAATTTATAAATTTATAAGTGTTAATATCATGAGAGATTGCTGCTTGTAAATCATTGTTTCTTCGCTAAGATATTAATAGAATCGTTGTCATCATGATCATCATCATCATCATCATCATCATCACACCACATCACATCACAACCTTATGAATCGTAGCAGTAGCATCATCGTCATCATCATCATGGAAATCTCCTCCAAGACCTATCATAATAAATAGACGGCATCATCATCATCATCTTCCCATTGGGCCACATCGAAAGAAACAAACAAAAATGCCAGAGGAATCGTATAGGAGGGGGAGGGGGAGGGGGAGGAGGAGGAGTAGCAAATGAGGAAGGAGTTGATGATTTTCCTCGTTCCCTTCCCTCTAAAGCAGCTCATTAGTACATTGTTACCCTCTCTTATTATGATTATTACTAACAGTGTAGTATTTGCAATGGTGGTGGTGGTACTTGTCTGGAGAGCTTTAGTGTCATCATCATCACCATCATCGTCGTTGGAATATTCTCTATCGTCATCGTCTTTGAGATCTTCATCATCATCTTCTCCCTCCTCCTAGATTATATCATTTTATCAACTTCTAACGGAAATGATAATAGTAAGAAGATAAGTGGTAGTGGTGGACCAGGAGTAATACATAATCACAAGCATACATCAAACATTCTACTACTACTATTACTACTAAATCATCATCATCAGCAGCACACACACACACACACACACACACACACACACCGTGGTGGTTTTCATGAAGAGACTTGAGTAGTCTATCGCTTTGATTGTTAGGGAGGAGCCTCCTCCTCCTCCTCCTCCTCCTCCTCCTATTAACGTTGATGTTTTATTATCATTATCTCCTCCTGGTTTGTCAAATATCATACCCGTAGCAGTAGTAGTAGTAGTGGTAGTAGTAGCAGTAACATATAATAAATACAATAATCAAGATCGAACAAGAAAATTAGGAGTAGTTAGAATTTGCTTCTTATGATAAATGACTTACCACCAGAACAATAACAATCCTCTCTTTTTATTACGGAGGAATATAATATCTATACTAATTGTGTAATTATATATTATCACCTCTCTCTCTCTCTCTCTCTCTCTCTCTCTCTCTCTCTCTCCACCAGCACTATATAGCATCATCAAACTTTCTACTCCTCCTTCTCTACCCCCCCTTACTCTTTTTGTAATAATAGTAATGACAAATCATAGCTTGACCTTCCATGTCCCCATCAGCAGTAGATTCGTGAGCTCGGCATAGATTCATATGCTATCCATTGTATTATTATTATTATTAGATCCATCATCATTTGGAAAAGGGTTGGTTGGGGTTATTAGTGTTGTTTTTGTTGCAGTTTTGACTCTTCTTTAACTTTATTTGATGTAAAAGTCTGTGTTGGGTAGTAATAGTAGTAGTAGTAGTAGTAGTAGTAGTAGCGACTCTTCTTTAACTTTATTTGATGTAAAAGTCTGTGTTGAGTAGTAGTAGTAGTAGTGTTGTTTTTGTTGCAGTTTTGACTCTTCTTTAACTTTATTTGATGTAAAAGTCTCTGATGAGTAGTAGTAGTAATAGTCGTAGTAGTAGTAGTAGTAGTAGTAGTAGTAGCGAAGACGTTGAATCAGCAGATATCTCTGCTACATCATTCATACATTGACATGTCAATTGGTATACAATCGGATAATATATAATATATTGTACGTAAAGAAATTGCCATTATATAATATATTATATTGTACATGAGGAAATTGCCAGAATCGAATACAATTGTGATTAGACGTCATCAAAACGTGTGCCCCCCCTTGGATCCACTGTTATAATAGTAGAAACAAACGTGTTTCATCATCATCAAACACAATTGACAAGAACACGACGAAAGCAGATGATAATAGGAAGAGGAATCTTGTTCAACAACTGCATCTC
This sequence comes from Bigelowiella natans CCMP2755, assembly GCA_000320545.1. Lineage (NCBI taxonomy): Eukaryota > Cercozoa > Chlorarachniophyceae > Bigelowiella > Bigelowiella natans. Next base: position 34,035 of record ADNK01001198.1, on the reverse strand, counting down.
TCTGACCTTTAGATCTGTGACTTGAGAACGATGTGCTCGAAACACCTAATAATGGAGTAGAAGAAAGCAAAACGAGCAAGAAGAAGAAGAAGAAGGAGAAGGAGGTGAAGAAGGAGGAGAAGGAGAAGGAGAAGGGGGGGGGTTATCCGTGGTGTCTACTACATTCATCCCAAATAAAGGAAGAAATGTAGCAACATCTTCATATATACATCATAGTAAGCACACAACTAATATTTACTTAGTTAATTACTTATTACTACCATGACAACTCTCCCTGTAGCAGCGTTCCATACAGCAACAAAACCTTTTTCATGGCCTAACAACAACAACAACAACAATTTTATTATTCAACTATAAACGTGATTATTGATATTGACTATGAGCACATACACATCATATTGCTTTTTATACTACTACTCCTCTTACTACTCCTTAACAACGACAGCAAGCAGGAGCTACAACGACCTCTGCTACTACTACTACTAGTACTACCTGTGATAATGTACTTGTGATCCGAGATGTATTCTACAGTGGTTATTGCTGCGGGTGGGCCTTTCTTTAAGAATCCTATCCTTTCAGACTGGTCAGAGTATAATATATATATATATATATATATATATACCATGACAACGACGATCATCATCATCAGCAGCAGCAGCAGCAGCAGCAAATAAACAAATAATGACTGACTACAACACCCACCACCACACATATTAATATTAATATATATATATATATATATATATATATATTATATGTGTATATTTATGTTATATCCTGTTGTCTACTGCTGCTGCTGCTACAAAGGGGCTTGATGTACTTTTGCTACTACTATTCTTCCTCTTCTTTACATTTGAAATATGCTACCCTTACTGCTACTACTACTGCTAATACCATGAGCACGTCCCGTTTGTTTTTAATAGACCAAAGACCCAACAAATAATCTCTACCACCCGAAAACAAGTAACGTCGTTTCTAAGAAAGAAGAAGAAGAAAGCGGCATGAAAATGAACCAACGATCAACGACTACAAGATCAAACAAATAATATACGTTGTGATGACAAAGTTCTCAAAATTTAATAGTTGTTTGTTCTATGGGTGGTCTCCCTCCTCCTTCTTCCACCAATCACTGTATTTCTGATGATGATGATGATGATGATGACAACGACGATAATCACACAGTAGTAAACCAACGAATGATGCTACGTACGTGTAGTAGTAGTAGTAGTTGTTGTTGTTGTTGTTGTAATACCGGAAAGTGATGCAATGCATTAACAGTAGCTTTATGGCCCGACAGTGACAATAACACTTCACACGGATTTACAGAAATATCCAATATGCCAATCTAAAACAAACGAGAGAGAAAGAATAATATAAGAGCACTTTTATCTACAAGACTGAAAGCGTATTCCTCATGATCTATTATTCCCATTTTCTCATCTTCTTCATCTTCTTCCTCCTTTATTATTATACCTTTCTCTCGGTGGAACCTACTATTGCTCATTATTATTATTTGTATACCTTTCCGTCTGTAGAACCTACTATTGCTCTGTTGTTTGCCGTCTCTACCACCTAGAAGGCATTATCATCATTATCATCATCATCATCATCATCATCATCATCATCGTCATCAGTAGTAGTACTTCTTTCTAATATGATCATCAGGTGGCGGACATACAACATACATATACTGATATATACTGATACATAACATGTAAGGGACCTACAATAACAACAACAACAATAGCAACAAGACTACCATTTAAGGGCTAGATATTAAAACAATCATAAAAAAATGAAAAACAACAATGTAGATACACAAATGATTTTTTTCTCTTTTCCCCCCCTCCCCCCCCCCCGCTCATCAAGTAAGGAAATATATTTACTTACTACCAGAGCAGTGAGTTTCGACTTGAGCGTTATTTCGTTGATTTCTTCTTGTTTCTAACGAGCGTACACACACACACACACACACACACACACACATACACACTCATGAATGCATGCTCATATGCACAAGGAGGAGGTGTGTTAAGGATATCACCACCTGAACATCGTGTACGACTAGTCTTCGATCATTCCCTGTTGTAACGATCTTCTTGCCTTTGTAGATAATCATCATAATCATATTAATTAATATACTGGAGATTGCTGATTGCTGCTACTTACCGATTCCATACCACTCCATGCATAATATCCGGCCTAAATTCATCAGTAGTAGTAGTAGTAGTAGTAGTAGTAGTAGTTTGACCATTTATCTTTATTATACATCTCTCCAGGAAATAAATAAGCAGTCAGGTCATATCAGCAGTGAACAAAAAGCAATCACATATAACCGAAAATATGATGAAGAAGCACACACAGCAGCAGCGGCAGTAGAAGGAAATTCAAACTGTGTAATTAGGCTGTTGATCATCATCATCATCATTTATCATAATAATAATAATAATAATAATAATAATAATAGTGTGTTCTTTCTCTTAAATATAGCAAATAAAAATGGTGACAGAAATGATAGTAGTAGTAGTAGTAGTAGTAGTAGCACCCACCCTGATGGACTTCCTTCATATTTGATTGCAATTTAAATGTTTTGCCTCCTCGCCGCCCTCCTCCTCGTCCTCCAGCACCATCCTCAAATGCTACCGAATACCTAGCACAAGCAACATATAATAATATGTCATCATCCTCATCATCATTTGCTGCTGCTGCTACTTACAACTACTAGTACTACTACTACTACTACTACATCATCATCTACCCTGCAATATCTCCATTTGCCAAAGCTGAGTATACGACTTTGGTCTTACTGCACCATAGAATCTGATAATGTAGGATAATAGTTGTTGTGGAATATCAGTATCAGTTGAGGCGCAATCATCGAATCATTGCGTAGTAGTCCATACAATGAATGATGCTGCTACCACTTATTTTTACTGATAAGAATTATCACATTATTACCTTTGAGATGGGGCAATCATAAAACTGTGTTCCTACGAGCTCCCATAGGCCCTGTTCAAAAGAAAACAGAATAATAGTAAAAACAAAGAATAATAACAAGAAGAAAGAAGAGTAGAAACAATCGATAATATCAGACGATATAGAAGCTTAAGAAGAAATAGTGAATGTGGAAAATATCATCACCAGACGCTACAGGAGAGAATAAATTAGTACAAGTAACTACCTTTTTGCCACGTCTCCAACAGCTGAAAGAACCCACAGGTGCAATGTTGCCCTGAGTAAAAATAGTAGTAGTAGTAGTAGTAGTAGTTAGAGTTGTAGCAGTATTTGGACTACTACTACTATTACTTCTCACTATCATTTATCTTCCTCACTCACTCACACACTAGGTTTATATCCGCAATATAATTCACAATAGCTGCTGCTGCTGCTGCTACTACTACTACTACTACTATCTACCAGCTGGAAACAGCAACAACAACTGTGTATGTACTAGCTACTAGCTGGAAACAACAACAACAACAACAACAACAACAACAACAACAAAGTGTGTGTGAAGTGATAGTGTAGTGATAGTGTAGTGCAGCAGCCTACCTGATCTTCCCAAGGCATACGTATGTTAGAAAGATGAGCATCGAAGCGGTTGAGCAACTTCACCTTAAAACATCATCAATCATAATCACGCACGACATATGGTATAAAGAGGATCTTCACGATCATTATAAATTAATAATAAGAGACTCTTACTTCTTCGCACGCTGTGAAGACAGCACCGGATTTTTCGTCAAACAAGAACTAAGAACGATAGAGTGTATTCACAATCCACGCATGGAGATGTATTCACTCGTGATATAGAATTCGATGATGATGGTGGTTTCCCACAGTCCTCGCTGCCATCATTTTCAACAATACTTGTGATGATAATTTATCTCGTATCTCTTCTTCTCATCATAACCAAAAAGAACTTCTGTATCCAATATTCTCCTCCTCCTCCTCCTCCTCTTTTTCTGTGTTATTTCATTTTCCACTTACATATATATATATATATATATATATATATATATGTAGCACCATTACCTGGTTAATGCCAAATTTACGTTCCTCTATCTTCGACACTTCAATGGGAACCTTAAGGACGGACAAACAACCACAAATAATAATAATAATAATAACAATCATTCAAAGTATACGTCAGGCGACATATAGGGGTGTGTGTGTGTGTGTGTGTGTGTAGCTACGTCTTAGAGTATCATAAGATTTTACTACACCGTTTCTCATCTCCTCCCCGTCCATCTCCCTCTCTGTACATTTTTCTTTTCGAATGTTCAAGTGCGTGTGGACATTCATCTATTTTGATTGCGTGATGAATTAACTAATTACCGCTGTTTGTGAAAGCTTGACGTGCTCAGAAATACTCAAAAAATCCACTAATGACACAGTGTTCATGACGCCCTAAGAACGCGGAGTAAGACGATTAAGAATATTATGATCATGCCAAACCATGACATACAAACATTCCAACACCTCATGCTGGATAAGGGCCTTGAGATACGTATCAAGTTGCTTTCGACGATTTTCAACGAAGGATTTGTCAAGATTTTTTGTCAGACTCCAAGTCTTTGGAGGTATCGTTGGAAGGCCTTGGAAGATCTCGGACATCTAGTTCCAACACCAAATTCAACTAACAGCAGTGGTGATAAATGTTCTGCTACAATATATACAGGAAAAGGTGGTTCTGGTAGCATATTTGAATTGTGTAGTATGTCCCGCCCCCAAGTAAACATCATACCGTGCTATGGAGTTTTGAAAATTCGCTGAAGCGATGACATTTAGTCCAGGCTTCTCCCGTTTTCAGCCATTTTACCAAAATTACGTACTCCTGAAAAAATGAAGACACGAGGCTAAATATAAATATATATATATATATATATATATATATATATATATATATATATTCTTATAATAAGCGGAACAAAGAAAAGGAATCAAAATCTCGCGATTTCGTGTTCACCGTGAACTTAGATTTCTCCCCCTTAGTCAACGTTGAGGTAATCTCCACCGAGACAGGTGGCTCGAAAGGGGCAACAGTAGTCGACATTATTGCACGTCCTGAATAAGTAGATCGGGTTGAGGAAGCAAATGGCGCGTCGTCGTATTTCTTACTGCTTCTTTTCTTTTCTTTTTCTTCCTCTTAGGCAAAATAAATAGAATAGTTGAATCACAGAAGATAAAAAATAGAAGATAGAAGGATAAACAGCAGGAGTCCCCAAGTACCTCCTTTGCTACTCACAGCTGAAAGCGCTGAATGCAAGATTACGCGAGGCGGACGAGAAATGAGAAATGGTTTCGGAATCCAAAAAATATTAATCTCGGAATCCATAAGCAGCAGCAGATAGTCCTTCAGAATCGATGGAATCCAATGGGATTTTAATTGACGTAAAGGTTGCTACAAGTTTAATGACTGAAATTGGCTTGACTATAATATTTGATGATGATTGCATTGATCTTAATGAATAGTGGCGACAGAAGCTGCATTAGTTAGTACGAAAGACAAGATCAACGTAGAAGAGATACGACAGGAAGGAGGAAAGAAAGAAAAGGACCAGGAGGAGGACTACCACATCACCTGCTACTTTCCATCTTCCATCCTTCCCTCCCTCCCTTTCTCTCTCGCTTCCTCTCTTTATTTCCCCTTACTCCCATTGCAATATTCATTTAAGTTGTTGGGGTTCAAAGCAGTATTCTGTCGAACGAACGATCAGTAGGGCGGCATACTTGAACATGCCCTCCCCTCGCACAAAAACCCGTTACAAATATGACGACCTCATGCAAATGAAGATGTCAGAGGTAAAGCAAGGCGGATTTGATGGAGTTGCATGATTTCATATTCTCCGAACTCACATATTTGGTTATATGTGTTATCTGCATCGATCATTCATACTACAAGGTTCGAAAGATAGGCCGGGAGTTGGGGCTCAATCTACCCATCTTCGGAAACATGCAAAAAATGGTTCTAGAAGTTCTTAAAGCGCAAGTGAGAATAGCTAAAGAAGTCTGAACTATATCCTCAATCTGCCACCTAACTACTGCAAATCCGAGCGCATTCAACGTATCAACTGTAATATTATCAACCGTATGTCACTATCAGGACAACCCGCACACTCCGGTGAAGAAGAGCTGGTTCTCCTTCAAGTCTAAGGATGGCCCTAACGCAGCTGCTGTAACACTATAGTTTTATCTACATGTTTGTTAATTTCGGTTTGCATCAAGCTATATTATTAATACATATCAACCTACAGGACCATAAATCGGAAAAATCGTATTCAGAAGAAGATTTGCGCGGTATGCATTGGAAAGAACTTAGGTGAGGAGAAAGAATTTCCATGTGATTGTTTATGCAGTTTCTGTTAATCCACTTTCACCTCCACTACAACTAGAGAGTACGCGAAATCATTAGGAGTGTCAGTGCCAAGATTCGGCTCCGTCACACCGGTAGTATTCGAAGGTTTAGGATTAGCATAGCATGATTTGGCGTAGTGGTTGTACTTAAAGCAGCATTTGAAAGAAGTTGTAGAGAGAATAGTAGATAAGTAAACTAGCTTTGTAACTTCCAAGACTTGTTCCTTACATAGGCCATTCAAGATATTTTACACGCTCAGCACGCGGGTGTAGTGAAGAGGTACGGCTAGGAGGGCACATCTTAAGTTATGAAAGTGGGGTGGGATGTCAGCGGAGATGTAGCATAAGCAAATGATTTGAACAACAACATTTTCAGACAAAAGGAGAAAAAGAGCTTAGGTTTATTTACTTGTGGAAAAAGCTCTTCTTCTTCTTCTTCTGGGGTGTCTTCATCGTTAGTTGTAGGGGCAGTTTCAAATCCCGGTTCCATTCCTAACCTTCAGAAAGGTATGATGTTTTGCGTGATCTAAAAGTAAAGCAATTAATGCATACATCTCGGATTTATTCCTACTTATATATATATATATATATATATATATATATATATATATATGTCATGGTTCTGGCGACATTCATGATACGTACGTGAACAATGATTAATTTAAAGTTCTTCATGGTGATTGGTTTTAGGTATGGCGGAGGGAGAAAATCCGGTGTTGCATCTTGACATACCATCTTTTAATAATGCTGATAGCAAGTCAAAAGGAGGGAAGAAGAACGCTGAAAATCAACACCAACAGCAGTCTGTCAAAGGCGGGGGTAAAACTAGGTTTGAATTGGAGAGTATGACACGATCTGAGATTATTAATTATGGTGTGTCTCTGGGCATGTCGCAGCAATATTTGTTGGAGTCTCCGACCAAAACTCGCTTGGTTACAGACATTATGTTGTACATGCGTGATCCTAAAGGATTCATAGCTCTGCACCGGGCAAAAGCAAAAGCAAAGGCTCAAGCCCTTAAGGCTCGTGCAGGTGATAAAATACAGGCAGCACGATTACGAGGGGCAAACGTAGAAATTGAAGTTGATCGTAAAGAAACAATGGAGCGACTCAAGACGGTGCCGTTGTTAGCAAAACTTAAACCTGACATTATAGAGCTTCTTGCAAAAGAGGGAATTGCAAAAAAGACTTCGGAAGGAGAGCCTGTATTCTTACAAGGAGAAGAAGGAGATGGATTCTATCTGGTGCTCAAAGGAAAAGCTGATGTGATTGTAGGTACTGATACTAAGGTTGGGACCTTGCGATCTGGGGACTACTTCGGAGAAGGAGCTTTGATCAACAAGGCTCCTAGAGGCGCTACGGTTCGTGCTGTAACGGACCTCGTCTGTTTCTTCTGGACAAAAACAAAATTTATGGAAATTTTCACCAAGATCTATGGGCAGCGGAACCTAAGAAGCGTATTTGTAAAACGCGAGAATGTGATAGCGACCACGATAGATCCCAAAGACCAAACACGAGCTCCTGTGGATCCTAAATTGTACATCAAATCAGATGATGAGAAAAAGGAGATCTACAATTGGACACGGAAATCAGCATTGCTGGGTGAAATTACGAGTGATAGACACTTTGACGCAATTCTTCGAGGTTTCTTTAAGAAGTTTATTCCGAAGGGGCAAGTGATAGTGAAGAAGGATACGCCCGCTCTTATGCTCTATGTTGTGAAACATGGCGTATGCGAGGAAACCACAGGATCATCAGAGGATGATGTGATAAGAGTGCTGCATAAGGGTTCATTGATTGGAGAGCTGGCGTTACTACATGACACTACTACACCGTTGTCGATTTATGCTAGGAGCGATGTGACTCTGTGGTGTATTTCCCGATTCACATTCAGGCGACTTCTCAAGGAAGTATCGGAGGGTGAGTTAGCAAGGCGTTCCACATTTCTAGCTCAAACTGATCTATGTAGAGCTCTATCTTCTTTTGAGCGGCATACAATTGCGGAGGCACTTGAAGAGGTTGAATTCAAGGAAGGCGATGTTGTGATGTCACAAGGAGACACCGGTGATTGTATGTATTTTCTGAAGAAGGGAGATGTAACAGCATTTGTTGATGGCCAAGAGGTTGAGTGGAAAAACAAGGAGATAATAGGTGAGATCGCCCTCTCAACTGGCGCCAAACGCGCTGCCACGGTGAAAGCAACTGAGACCCCTACCGTGCTCATGCGCTTATCAAAATTAGCAGTTGAGACTCTTCTTGGCCCGGTTAAAGATTTTCTTGCAGAGCGTGCAAAGGACTACAATAAGCACAGTATCGTTTTTCCATGGGGCGGGACGTTTGGCATGAGGGTTTTTGGCACCAAGGTTTGTGAAATAAAAAAATTGTTTTGGTATCGTAATAGGGGTATTATTATCATAGTATAAATAAGGATATGTGATATGGTGAATTAGAAAACGTGTTCAATCATTTTTGAAGAATGGGATCAGTACTTTCGCTCATTTGCTTCAAAAACTTCGATCCTATCGTCAATTTATCGCAGCCACTCTCCTTTTATCACCATTATCATCATCATCACAACCAAAACATTCTAAAGCAACTTCAATTTAGTGACGTTGGTGTTGGAATATTTCATAGGTAACGAAGGTCGAGAAAGACCTCCAGGCAGAAAGGTTGGGAGTTCAAGTTGGATGGATCATAAAATCTGTCAACGGCGTGTATATTGAATCATTTGATGAATTTCAGCAAAATATTGATACAAATAGCGAGAATACTGTCGTGTTTGAAGGCCTCGGACGTAAGAACGACTCAAAGAACAAAGTGGTCGCGACAAACTTTAACTACAAACTCAATGAGTTGCGTAGATCGGTCATTTTGGGCAAAGGGTCATTCGGTTCTGTTTGGTTGGTGAAGTCTCCGGAGAAAAAAACATACGCCCTCAAGTGCGTTAGCAAGCGAATCGTGCTAGACACCAAGCAATCTAAACACATTGTAAGTGAGAAACAAGTCCTTCAAAAAATGAACCATCCTTTCATCATCAAGCTCTTCGCAACGTATAAGGACTCTAGATACGTGTATTTCGTTCTAGAATTATGTCTCGGTGGCGAATTATTTGGATTGGTTCAGAATAAAGGTGGCTCTTTCTCGGAAGCTCATACATGTTTCTATACGGCCAACATGGTTTCTATATTTGAATACATGCACAGCCTTGATATCATTTACCGAGATCTAAAACCAGAGAACTTGCTTGTCGATCAACACGGGTACTTGAAGCTCGTTGATTTTGGTTTTGCTAAAGAAATAACTGGAAACACATACACGCTTTGTGGTACGCCAGATTACTTAGCCCCTGAAATCATTAAAGGTTGGGGCCACGGTAAAGGTGTGGATTGGTGGTGCCTCGGAATCTTCACATACGAGCTCATCTCCTCTTATGCGCCATTCTATGCCGAAAATCCAAAACATACGTATAAAATGATATGCTCAAAGCAACCCATTACATACCCACCGAATTTTTCCAGCTCTCTTAAGGACCTTCTCGGGGGATTACTCAAGGTAGTTTGCGATTGTGGTTATGGTGGTTTTCCAGTTGCTCCTTGAAGTACAGTTAATCCAATACACAGTGCTTATATCATTGGGTGAACCCACCCCCGGATACAGCTATATTTCTCCTTTATTGAGAACAAATATGCGAATGAAATATAAATTTTGGCACCAAATACATTTTGAACGGGAAATATGTTGCATAAAGTATGCTTCAAAGTTACATACTCCCACGAAATGAGAATATTGTGTAACGATGAAACATTGGATATTTATTCTAATGTGTGGCGAGAAACTATTTGACATCTCCGGGGAGCAATTTTCACTACTTACTAAACTGTACAGGATTGAATTGCATGTGGAATCCAATGTTTAAGCAAAATTATGTACTTGATCTCAGAGAAAGTCTTCAGAAAGGCTTGGCGTCATAGAGGGTGGTTCTCAGCGCATCAAATCGCATCCCTGGTTTAAAGGAATCAACTGGCAAGCGTTGGCTCAGAAGAAAATAAAGGTAGATGCATTTGTTGAAAAGTATTCTTATCTCATTATGTGCATTGTTCATTCGGGCAGGCTCCGTACATAAATAAGATAGGAAGTGATACAGATGCTAGTCATTTCGATGACTACTCAGACGACGACGAGGCAGAGGTTTGATGCTCAATAGCAACTTGTAATTGTCATGCACAATTTTGACATTGACTATGTTTAGGATTGTGGCCAAAAACCTACAGGAAGTTGGGAGGACTATTTTGGCTAATTGATAATGCCACACTTGTGATTCACATCAGCTTTTCCATGGATTCATTGCACCAAAATGAATGCACATCTAGCAAGCTAGACATGCTAGCATGCTAGCATGCATTGATCGTGTGATGCCCTTCTAACCTTGCTCAGTTCTAGATTTGCTGTGCGATTCGCCACGTACATGAGCCGCAGCTGCAGAGGGGTTTTTGTCGTCTACCACATGCATTCAGTGCGTGACGGCGTGCAATCGCTAGATCGACATGAACATTGCGCGCTCTGTTCAGAGCAACGCACATCTAGACATCGACACATCCTAGCTAGCATCTCTGCTGTGTAGGCACCTAGAGCCAGAGACCCAGACCCATTCCAATCTGAACTTTCAAGCTTTTTCCGTGCGCACACGTGTTGCATGCTGGCATGCCAGCGTGGGCAAAAGGACTGCAACACCGGCTAGCCAGAGGAAGGAGGGTTTTGTAGCGCGTACCACTACGCGGGCACAAGTCACGTGCGACAACAAAGGGGTTGTCGCGGATATAGAATATAGATAACGTAGATATTAATACAGCATAGGCACGTGGGTTCCGGCGGGACTCATGGCAGCACACCGGAAGTGTGCTGCCCCACGTGCGGCGGCATTCGCGAAAGCTTCGCGAATGATTACGCAGTGCACGATTTAATAAAAATATAATCTTTAATAAAAATAAACACAACTCTTCAAAAGGAAGCAAACGTGCCTTTCCCCCCCCCTGCCTACTTGTGCACGTAGCGCCTCGGCCTGTGAACACCTTACGCGCAACAACCTTTGGCTTCCACACACGGGAAACGATTTGACTAACAATGTCACAGCAGCTAGAAGAACAGCAGGACTTTGGCTCGCAGGCCGTGCAAGGGCACGAGCAGAAACAGGAAAGGAAGGGCGATACGGACGCTAAGGAAGGAGGAGGAACACCTCCACAGGCACCGCCGGGACCAGCACCCGGGATTAAGAAAGCAGATGCAGCAGCAGAGGCACTGGAGAACTTCTACGAGGCGGACGACGAGGACGTGGCCGCCGAAAGCAAGAAGGTCGTAATGGCATTACGAGCCTTGCGACCCAGGGCGAGCAACTACGCCAAACTGAAAGTATCGATAGAATACAAGTATCAGACACATGATGTTTGGGCAGCTATCATGCAGGACATCATGGATTACGAAGCAGACTTACCTCCAGAGTGGGCAGCTTTGTTTAGGAACGACGGGGGTCTGGGCGCCTCGCGGGGGACGACCCAGAGCACCGTCAAGCAGCAGCAGCCGGTACAGCGGAACACCCAGTTCATGTCTGTTAAAACAGCACCGGTTATGATAACGAAATACAACGGGAAAAGAGGTGAGGCAAGGAGGTGGTGGAAGAACGCTAGGAGTATACTCTGCGACTTTACCCCTAACCCCACCGAAAACGACAAGCTCAAATGGCTAGCTATAATAAAGCAAGCCATGGACCTTTACGAGACAGGCAGGACCCGGATCAGGCAGCTAGAGAAAATACACACTACAGTTAGTGGGCTACGAGACGTTGAGGCGATAATGAAGGCTTTTGTAAATGAACAGGATGCTAACTCCCTACCCCAGGCTATTAGAAAATACAGAGCAATGATGCAGCATGAGAGAGAACCTGTTAGAGACTTTGCCACGCGCTTCCAGGATATGATCGACGAACTACATGATTTTAATTACAACACAGGTGATGATCAGGCAAGGTTTGAAGAGTTCAAGTTAAAGATAAAGGAATCCACTTACGTTACGGAGAAAGGCTACACCACGATGGAGGCAGCAGTGCAGGCTATATCCCTACGCGAGCAGGAGCAGGACCGCAAGTTTACCAGCCCTAAGGTACCTGGCATAGGAAACATTAACGCTATTAAGCCGCAGCGAGACTGGTACAAGGACAGGGAAGGTAACCGACGTTGCGGATACTGCTCACGTAAAGGGAAACACACCGCTAAAGACTGCAGAGACAGGAAAGAAGGACGACCCAGGATGACGATCAGGCAGCTCAACGAACACTACGAGAAGTTAAAGAGAAAGAAAGGCAGAGGACAAGGATATAACAACAGCAAATGGCAAGGCAGCAACAACGGGAAGAACAATAAATATAAGAACAAAAAGCAGAACAGTATCAATGCTATACAGCAGCAGATAAACGGAATATTAGATCACCTTAAGCAGGCGCCGACGAAGACAGCAGTACCAGCAACGCAGGACCAAGACAAGCCCATGACCCTAGACGACATAAAGAACTTAGGAGTATGCAACATTAATGACGAAGACGCTAACAGGACTATCAAAGTTGCTATGACCAAGGTTAAAGTTAAAGACAGCTACGGAGACTACAAGAAACTACCTGCCCTTTGGGATAGTGGCAGCATGCCGAAGTCCTTCATAAGCCTAAGCACAGTAAGAAGGTTAGGACTATTGGATCAAGTGACTAAGAAAGAACGTAAATATGCTCAAGCAGACGGAAGCTCTTCCATGAAGACCGTCGGTGAGCTAATGCTAAAGCTACAGATACCTGGCAGCGACGCGGAGACCCAAATCAAGACCCGAGTAGCCATGACTTTATCCATGGAACTACTCCTCGGACAGGATGCCCTAGAAAAATTAGGGGGGATCATATCATTCTACAATCACAAGATATACTTTGCTAAGTTGCCAAAGAAGTCAGGCAGGACCATCAGCCAGAACATGATACGGCTTGACGAGTGGACCTCTGAGTCAAGCGTTAATGCGTTAGAGTTTATGGACCTAGCGGACAACAAGCTACCTACACCTACCGAGCTACGGAAGAAGAACCCCGGCAAGACCATCCGACAGATAACGGAGCTACTGGACAAGACCCCCCCAGCTGATGATTGGGATATCGACAAAGGCAAAAAGTACATTAATAAAATATTAAACGAGAAGTACTCTGACATCACCAAGCCGACGACGAAGCCCTCCAGCAAGCTTACCCCAGTAAAGATCGAGCTAAAGAAGGGATACGAAGAGTGCATCATCAATGACCCAGAACATAGGCGACCGGAAGCGGACTGGGAAAAGATAGAGTGGCAGATCAATGAATGGGCAAAGGAAGGGAAGATAGAGCCAAGCAACTCACCATGGAACGTGAGACATGTGCTAGCTAAGAAACCTACTTACCCTTTCTTCCGCCTGGCGCACAACTTCATCCGCCACAACCGAGTAATAAAGAGGATCCAGACACCTACACCAAGGATAGATGACGTTATTGAACACGTCATAGGATACAAATACTACTCTTCCCTAGATAAAAATGAATCATACATGCAGACACCCATCCACAAAACCTCCCGCCCCATTACCGCGTTCTCCAGCAGGCACAGGAAGTGGCACTTCGTCGTATTCCCTTACGGCCTAAGCATATCAGGGGATGCGTTCAGTAGTCAGAACTACAGGGCATACACACATGATGGGATGGCGTCTGTGTTGTGGGTGTTTGTGTTTGTGTATGTGGATGATGACATAATATGTACCAACACAGTCGTCGCTCAGATCTTCCTCCTGGAAAATATATTTATTAGGTTTGCACACTTCGGTTTTACTATTAGACTGCAGAAGTGTACATTCCTAGCTACAAGAATCAAGTGGTGTGGATATTACCTGGAGCAAGGCCGCATCACCCCAAACCCCGAGAAAGTAGCAGCACTACAGCAAGCCCCTAAACCTAAGAATGCAAAGGAGTTAAAGTCATTCTTGCAGACTGCAGCTTGGATACTACGTAGGTTCTCCCCTACCTACGCTAGGACTGCAGCTGCTTTTACTACTGCTTACCGGAAGGAGAACTCTGTAGGCCTCAGCTTCGCTAAGGTGTGGGCCAAGGCTGGCCTTGATGCCCACTTCGATAACCTAATAAAGTTATGCAGCAACACCCTATTGAATGCTAAGCTAGACACTACTAGACCAGCTACCCTATGGACAGACTGGTCTAAGCTAGGTATGGCTGCTGTACTTACCCAAGACCAGCAGATCATACGGGTGTGGGGCAGGGCCTGCACAGCAGCTGAGGCCAAGTACAGCCCTACAAAAGGAGAGTATAAAGCCATGACTGAGGCGCAGAGGAAACTAAGATACTACCTGCTGTCGGTGCCCAGCTTCACCTTAATGACTGACCACAAGCCCCTCCTAGGCATCGACCGCAAGCTCGAAGCGCCTAACGATGAGTATGCAGCTATGAGGGCGGACACGGAAGAGTTTAGGGACAAGAGGACAGTGGTCTACGCACCAGGAGACAAGCAGCTTGCTGACTATTTCAGCAGGCTGTTCGAAAAGAAAGTCCCTACCCAGGTCACCCCTATGGTTAACGCGATTACCTTCGAGGACGGCGACTTCCTGCCTGAGCCAGAGGAGCTCCAGCACCTTCAAGAACACCTGGATAAATACAAACACAAGCATGAGGTACTTAGTGATAGGATATATGTATACACTAATAATGTTAGGCGTACCTACGTGCCACGGCGGACCAGGGGAGCCCTTCTCTTTACCGCCCATGGACCTGCACACGTAGGAGAAAACCATATCACTGCTCTACTCTACCATTACTACTGGCCCTACAAGCTAAAAGAGATAAGGACATACCTGCGTGGCTGCAGGTGCTCCAGCTTGAAGGCGGCAGGCGTCGCCACCAAGGAGTCCAGCAAGAGCCGTGCATCTAAGAAAATCAAAGCAAGGAACTTCTTAGATATCGTGCAAATTGATGTTTATAAGTACGATGGCTATCACTACCTTACCTTCGTTGATGTGGCCACTGGAAAGTGCTGGGTTAAAAAGATTATCAAGGTCAACGTTGCTAAGAAGAACAAAGGCTTATATAAGCAGAGGCTTACTAACTGCTACCGTACCTGGGAGTCTGAGCTCCAGGCTATCCCTGATGAAGTTAGCATAAACAAGATACCAAAGAAGTTACATGTGGATAATGAGACCTCTCTTCTACAGCTACCACACCCTAATATTGATGCCTCACCTGTATACTATGCCCAGTCCAACTCCAAGGTAGAGCGACTCCACCGCACCTTGGCCAACCTAAGCAGGATAAATAGCACCACACCAGACAAGATACAAGGGTTAGTAAACGACACCTTCACGTCTGGGGGAGGTATCAAGGATAAGGAGAGGGAAGAAGGCGACGACAACGACGACGATACCGAGAGCGAAGACGAGAAGGTCCCGTACGATGGCCGAGTTCTAAAGGAAGGACAGTATGTTAGGGCCAAGGTAAATCTGAGATCGAGAAATAAACAAGACCCCTTCTGGGGTGGCGTTGCAAAGGTTACCGAGAGGAAGGGGAGGAAGCAGTACTACATCTATGATGGGAACAGGGTCACCTTGCGCCACATCAGTCACCTAAAGAATTATGATATCGGTGAGAAGCTCCTAGAGGATGTTAAAGTAAACCCTACTGTGTGGGAGCGAGCAATGCCTTGTTTAGGACCCCGACCTAAGTTCGATGTGGAATATGGAAACAATAAGGTCAGGGTGAACGACGATTGGCGCATGAAGATTGTCTATCTAGGCTACCCTGGATTACGAAATATGGAGAGGGTAGCTATGAAAATAAAGGACGGAAAATATCAGCTACTCTACCTAGCTGTTCCCGACTTACCCTTTGAGCACTGGTAT
Organism: Bigelowiella natans CCMP2755; assembly: GCA_000320545.1. Lineage (NCBI taxonomy): Eukaryota > Cercozoa > Chlorarachniophyceae > Bigelowiella > Bigelowiella natans. Next base: position 17,724 of record ADNK01001198.1, on the reverse strand, counting down.
AAGGTCCTGGGGGACCTTGATGCAGAGGGCTGGTATGGACACGAACCTAAGGACGAAGGTGAGTTCTGGGTAAGCGACAAAGGAGATAAGGTTAGAGAGGAATCTATTACCTGGTGGTTGGTGAAGTTCCGAAAGCGATGAAGGTCTAAGGGAATAAGGAAGGAAGGAAGGAGCAACGTGACTTGGGGGAGGTGTAGCGCGTACCACTACGCGGGCACAAGTCACGTGCGACAACAAAGGGGTTGTCGCGGATATAGAATATAGATAACGTAGATATTAATACAGCATAGGCACGTGGGTTCCGGCGGGACTCATGGCAGCACACCGGAAGTGTGCTGCCCCACGTGCGGCGGCATTCGCGAAAGCTTCGCGAATGATTACGCAGTGCACGATTTAATAAAAATATAATCTTTAATAAAAATAAACACAACTCTTCAAAAGGAAGCAAACGTGCCTTTCCCCCCCCCTGCCTACTTGTGCACGTAGCGCCTCGGCCTGTGAACACCTTACGCGCAACAGTTTCATGCAGGGCACCGCGTGCCAGAACTAGCTAGCTAGAGAATGTCAAGGAGGCAGCATTCCAGCATTGCTCAGATTGTGCTAGCAGTCGTGCACACATGCATGCATGCGCAAGCAAACCAGCAAACCAAAAAAACATCACTTTCAATGCAGGTCCGGTCCGGCCAGAAATCACTTTCTCTGGCTAACTCTGGAGCTGGCTAGCTGGTTCTGACGTCATCAAACCAAACTTGAGCATGTCACCACCACGCTAGCACGGCTAGACGGTGACGACTCGTTTTGGCGATCACCGCACAGCACAGCAAGCCCTGCCAGCCTGCCAGCCCACTGGTCTGGAGCGACAGAGCGTGGCATCCTGAGTGAGACATGTCCGGAATTCTAGGAGACAACAATCTTCGGACATATTCGGACACTGTCGGACACTACCATCATCCCATGCCATGATGGATTTCCAACACGCGACAGACCTCCGGAAACTCACTACGAGTATGAGCGTAGACATTCGCATGGACAAACCCCGCCTTTTGTTTTGTGGGTTCGTCCAACAAAAATGGAAATCCGTCGGAGAAAATAATGATGTTTGCATGAAGACATGATGCAAACCTGTCGGCGACACGAACGGCAATGACGACAAAGACGTCTATGACCACATTCGCTTGCCTGCGACAAGTACAAGATGAAGACATGTCTTAATTTGATGGTAAATCAAAGGCTGTCTCTCACAATGATGATAATCGCCTACATTTCTTGTAGCTACGTATGTGCCTCCATGCCTCTCTCACGCCCTTGCTTCCTGTGCATGCGACAGTTGTCATGTCGCACCTTACTTCTTTGTAGATTTGGATAAATTCAAAAGAGTTTCTGACATAAAGACAAAGCAAATAGTAGTCTAGTGGTTGTCGTAGGATAAAATAACTCAATGTCGTTATCAAGTAGCATCATTGTAACTACTACTCCAATACAGCCGACAGACAACTCCCTCCTCCATGTATTCATTATTAGGACCACTTGTATTATTACAAAATTAGGAGGGTGTGTGTCGACTACAACCATTATTTATTCGAAGGGATTCCAGACACAGTAGACGACAGACACCATCGCCCCCCCCATCATCATTTCCAGAGCCACGTTCATCGACTGCTCAGAGAAGAAGAATGCGTACATGTGCAAAGAGGCATTAAGAGGAGGCACAACTTGAATATTCCTTAACATTAGAGCGACAAGGTTGAGAGACGCGGGAATGCACCGCCGAACTAAAGCGGCACTTTTCCCAAACGTTTTCTTTGCTTGCGGGGGAGCACCTAGCCAGCCAACTAGCCCCACCCCTCTCATCGAAGAGGCATTTTTGGATGCAGTTAATAGGTTTGATTCCAAGATCCATTCTTCTTCTCCTACAAAGAAGTGGAAGCATCCTGGCCAACGAGATCAAATCAACTTTGATCGTGAAAAGCCTCGTGAATTCAATGTAAACAAACCACCAGCTCTGAGCAAAACACAGATTAGACACCTGCGACGAATGAGAACAAGCCCAGATGAATCATGGTATCAGTGGAGAATGATGCCTATCTGGTCGCTGGACGGCGAGGATCGTGTTGTTCACGGAGTTGAATCTCTTATTCGGACAGCAGGTAGCGGAACGCACGCACCCTGGATGGACCTCGTTCAGCTAAAACACATGTCAAATCGGAGGGAATACATCACGTGGAAACTAGGAGAAATCCAGAACGCACAGAACTCTATGTCGTTGTTCCCTAAAATTCGCAGAGTTTTTGTTAATACGCTGCCAAGAGACTTTCTTGATGAGCGTTTTTATTCTACTCTCCTTGGTTTTTCTGGAACGGGAATCGTTTTAGAACTGGATGAATCGAAGAATTCGTGGCCTCAAAACCAAAAATCAAAAAAACTATTGTTTTCCCGTCTGCAGAATCTTCGTGATTTAGGGTATGAAATTGCTCTCGATGATATCGGTGAGAACCCTCTCTTCAACAACGAATTCATTAAAGAACACATCATAGACTTCGACTACGTCAAGTTTTCATTCCAACAATGCTCCTCTGCCTTTACAAGCGCCAAAAATGTAAAGACCAGTGGAAGTGACGAGTGGCAAAGACGACGCAAAAAAGAATGTAAAAAAATTTATGAGACGTGGAATAGTTGTCGGCTCTTGAATAAGGATTTGAAGTTTGTGCTCGAATTCTCGGTGACCAAGGCCTTAACAGAGGAACTGGGGGATTTATTCCCATGCGATATTTGGGGGAGCTCAGAGTGGTTTATTCAGGGCGGAGCGACTGCGTCTAGTGCATACCCCCCTTCCGTCTTTTCAGGTGAAATTGGAAAACCTCAGGGACCGCGTTCCTGCATCATAGAACTCGATCGGGTTTGTGGATGGAAAAAGAGAAACTCTTTTGAACGAGCTGCCTAGCATGATTCTATCTCCTACCCATTTATTACACATTAGTGGCGCCTACAATCGTAATACGAGCTATGCATGCAGCGCACTATGCCATGCATAGTATATGTGATGGCTATGCATATATGCTGCACATGAAAAATAAAAGTCTTTGCATTAGTGTACTCAATGTGCATGTACACATTGCACGCGAACGACGTATGCACCGAAACTTGTGTATATATGTGGTGCGCGATAAAGCTACGACGGTTAGTGACTGCCGCATGTCATCCAAAAGCTAGTTGCACGCATTGTGTCAGCAAGCCGTATAGGATTCAATTAAGCACATCACACACTCTAGCTGTATGTGCGTGCCGCCGCCGCATCCTACGTATACGTACGTACCGCGTGCATGCATGCGATGCGGCAGATGAATATATAAATATACGCTGCATTGCGAGTTGTAATCTCGTTCAGATGCAATGTACGTTTTTGCATTATTATCGGTTCACCACACATGTTTGCTAGCACAGCATGCCCACTTGCTTCTCCGTCGTTTCCATCCAAGCGTAATACAGCGTCGTTTAGGCTAAGATATGTGGAGCATGCATTACATGAAGGTAAATAGTGCATATTCTTGCATCGTATCTAATTATACAAATAATCAATAAAATATCATTATTCCATCCTTATCCAAGGCATCACATTTCGAATCATGAACTTTATCGTTTGTAACAAAGCTAACAAACTTCGCAAGTACATGCCGAGCTGCATTAAGATCCCTCGCCTAGGCTTCATAGTTTGCCTTCCCTTGTTGAACATCTCCGTAGCTTTCTAATTCTTCAATGTCTTCAGAACTACCCAAGAATACAGGAAGTCGCTGAAATATATTAGAAATATTAATAATGGGGGTCAGATGTGGGAAATGTCATATGTACCTGGTGCAGTGTATCTGGGGTGTAACTTAAAATCGGGCGATTTCCGTCAGAACCTTTGCCTCCTGCCTGGTTTGTGCATTATTCAAATTAGTTCAGTAGCAGCATACTTATACGATATTAGTCGCGTGAAACCTGGTCTAAGATAAAGCTAAGGGGGGCCGCCTCGAAAAGTAACCGTAGATGAGGTCTTGGATTTCCTGCCCACCCACCATAAAGAATTGTGCGATGGACATCTGCTACCAAGGAACAAACGTATCGTGATGAGTATTTCTTCCCCCACGTTCCTTTCCCCTGTTTTACATCCGAGATGTAATTTCGGAGTCCGTTTGGCCAATCAAAATACCGTCCTTCATTTAAAGAGTAGTATGGTCCCCGATTCGGAACCCGCATATTCGCACCCGTTAACACAAACTTTCGAGTGTCTGGATCCAGTGAAAGAATATGCGTTCCCTTTCCGAAACTCAGAACTAGACTGGTTGCCGATGAATACATTACATATCCTGAGGCTATGATCGAAGTCACTGGGGAAAGGAAAGGATTGTTTGTTGAATCTAACGAATCTCTCTGCTCTTCTGGAATTTGGTATATGGAGAATATGGTCCCCGTTGGAACCGAGCAGTCAATATTTGATGATCCATCAAGAGGATCAAATGCTACTGCATAGATTGGGCCTTTTTCTACGGAATGATTTGATGGAAGAACTATGTCATCCTCTTCTTCTGAAGCAATGGCTCCTACTACACCACTCTCAAAAAGTTTTCTTTTAATTAGTTCATTGGCATACACATCGATTTTTTTCTGCTTTTCTCCTTGGATATTGATATCGCCTTGATCACCAGTTCGGCGGTCTATGTTTACTCTGGCTAGAGCTGTGGAGATCTCAATACATGCTTTTTCCAGTGCATCAATAACCCTTGTCATTCCTTCGGTAGAGTCGGAACCGTAAAGGTCATTTCTTGTGACATCGATGGTAGAGGCGTATAGTGGTAGTGGTGCTGCATAATGCCCAAAATTTAAATGGTGGACAATGACAAATTCTTTAAAGTGTACCTTGACTAGGCCTTGCAGACGATCTAACTGCTACATTTTTGCGTTGAATTGATCCACATCCTACTTTAATTCCCAGCTTCTTGCTCTAAAAATCGTCAAAGTTTTTAGTCATGAGAACTCGATGGTTGGTAAGTGTGGACCTTGAAAATCCTCCGTCGCAAAGGTAACGATTTTGCTGCAGGTGGGGACGCAACGGCGCCAGATGGGATATTTTTCGCTTCTATTTGCAGAAGACATAGTAAGTTCACGAAGAATATCACGGAGATTCTACAAGATGCAGTCGTTCCGCGTCCCTTTGGTGATGACGGACTCATGAAGCACAGTCGTTCGCTCCCTAGCCGTGTTGGAACGTCGACTTCTCTCGAGGTCGAGAACGAAGCTTCCATCTAAAATCGGCGCAGATATCATGTCGCAGGATAAAATTGCTATGTTCTGAATTGCTAATTTTAAAATACGGATTTTACGGTCATTAACCGGATTTTTTTGTACTATTTTTTTGTGAGTTATCCAGAGTCTTTCCAGAGATTCAACACAGTATCAGTGCCGGGACTAGGCCGGGATTATAGCCGTACGCTTGAGAGTAGTAGAGACAAAGATCTGCAACCGCTCAGCCGGAACCGTTGCAAACGGGGTAGACCAAGAAAAAGAAACAAAACGCCACAATGGCATCTACGCCTTGGGAAACAGTTGATCAAAGAGGCAAAGGTCGAATGGAAATAGTTATAGATGTACATCTTATAGTTAACTGATTCATCTCTCTTCATCGTGTCATCAACGTTACCCACAGAGTACACAAATTCACAGTGCCAACCTCCCTCTCTCTCTCTCTCTGTCTCTGCCATTCTCTGTCTCTCTCTTTCTTTTTCTCCCCCCCTTATTCGTGTGTCCTATCCTTTCCCTTTCTTTCTCTAAAACACCATATCATTTATGAATTTAGAATCTAGATTTCTCTTTTCGCACATATCGTAACACATTTTGACAATATTCATTTTGTGTTCATGAACTACCATGTATACGATACTCGCATGCAATGAGTTTACACACCTGTATAAGTGCTATTCGAAAATAAACCGTGTGTTTATGTGTGTGTGTGTGTGTGTGTGTGTGTGTGTGTGTGATAATATAATTAAATTCATAAAATTTATGATAAATGTCAAAAGGTATGTTGTAGGAATATACATAAACATTGAAGAGATACTCTACATTTTGGGCATATACCTCACGTTTTGTTCTCGTTTGTTTGAAATCGTAAACATTGGCAATATATTTCAGCAAAATATGATTTCACTCCCAATGGAGAATTCCAGCTGCCGCTGAAAAAAGGGCAGTACGTTACAGGTCGTGTTGTAAAATAATAGCTTCATGGCCTCAACATCTACGATCTAATTGTTTCGTTGTGTGTTAGTGGCATCAAAGCGTGCAGGTTGGTTCAAAGGCACGGTTGAAGTGGATGGTGTGACGAGGAAAGGAATATTCCCAGAATCTTATATAGAGCTAGAGAAATCACATCATCAGCAGGTTGCCATAAAATACATTGCCAAAACACGGATACATCCATTTTATTTTGTATATAATTCTCTAGGCTGCTTCGGTAGGTGGTAAGCAAGGAGCTGGATCGAAGTGGAGTTCCGTCAATAAACCAGGAATTGCGCTGTACAAGTTTGAGGGCAAGGACAAATTTCAAATTCGTAATAATATAAACATGATCCTTAAAATTTCTGCTGCTTTTTCCTCTCTACTGGGCCTGGATATGATTATTGCATACTTTGATGATGAGACTAATGCGCACCCAAAACCTGGGCCGTTTGCGGTGTTATTATTGTCTATATCTTAGCTCTTGAGAAGGATGACAAAGTTACTGTAGTGGCAGAATCTCGTGGGTGGTTCAAAGGCTACGTTACCGATGTATGTCGTTCCTTCCCTTTAGTAACTAGGTGATGCTGGTGGTAGCGCTACCACACAGCTAGCAAATGTTTATTTCAAAATTTTCCTTCATTTATTTTTTTCAGAAATCTCCAAAAGCATTGGGATTCTTCCCAGTTTCCTATGTTAAGTTGTTGCAAAATGACAAATCTCCCACAACGACTTCATCTTCTCCCACGTTAACCACGGCTGCTCCAAACGTGCCTCCTCCGCCTGGAAAGAAATCATCCACTAAGGAGGCCTTAAATAAGGGCGATGACTCAAAAAATACTAGTAGTAGTACTGCTACTACTACTACTACAGTAGCAAGCAATGAACAGGAGGCAGAAGGAAACAACCAGCCAGATACCACGCTGAGTGCAAGGGAAAGTGATATGACCATGCAAAAGATCCTTAAGGAAATCGATCAATGGTACTATAACAATCCTCCTCCTTTATTCTTCCAACTACGAAGGCAACAACCATATAAAATAATGATGATTTCTACAGCAACCAGTTAGTGGTAACATAGTTGATATTGACTAACAGTCGTCTTACAATCTGCATATTAGTATGGGTTTGTGGTTGGATGAAGCAAACGAAAGCTTGATTGACGGTAAAGTGACGGATTATCAAAAGATTCAAGAGCGTATAACCACTCTGTTGGAGCTTAGAGCTCAGGTAATAATAGACATACATCATATATATGCCACTATTTATCGTAGTAGTAGTAGTAGTAGTAGTAGCAGGAGTAGCGACCTAGCTCATCTATTGTATTAACAATTGTTTATTATCATATATTTAGTTATTACTGGTAACGAAGGAGAATATGGCATCAGAGTTCCCTACTTTGAGAAAACGTATCATCCAGGTTGTTATTTCTCACTTAAGTGCTGTGCTGCCTTAAGTGATTGATTGATGTTTTTACAATAGATATTTCTTGGTAAAAGTAGCCGTATTGTTTGTTGTGCAGTCTCCTCATTTACAATCGTATTATTATGTTTTCTTGATATTAGTTGATTGAGAAGTCTCGCAAGAAGGTTGTGGGTTTCATAATCCCCCGAAATAATAAAGGTGAACGTCATTATTATTTTTCAGTCAATGATCGTATTACTTTTAATGTCATGTACTCAATTTGTACAGGGTTGAAAGCTGATACCTCCAACACGTCCATCATCACATTATTCGGGTATATTATAGCTACTTTCCCCTCATTTATCCAGTCAACCGAGAGCCTTCATTCCTGTGTTATAACATTGATTTAGTCGTGGTGAAAAATATCATCATGCAAGAAATTCGATTTTGATGATGCATCATGACGATGAAATGGTCACAGACTTACAGCAGCAGCAACAACAGCCTTTATCATCATCATCATCATCATTATCATTAAACAAGGTTACACCATGAGATGTACCAAGCTGGAGAGGACCAACATAATTTAAGGTTGTCAATCGCAAAATACTTTCCGATAATATCACATGATATCTGTTTGCTTATATGAGTGATATTCCTACTACATTCTCATATCCAGAATAAGCAAGAAAACAAACACTGTGTCGGAGATAATCAATGCTGCTCTTGGTCGCAAACCTGAGGTAAAGTAATAAAGTAGTAGTAGTAATAGTAGTAGTAGTAGTAGTAGTAGTAGTAGTAGAGTGTGATGTGATGTGATGTGATGTGTGTGTGTGTGTGTTTGTGTGTGTGTGTTAGCGTGTTTCTTCATCTATTTTGCCGAGTAGCTACTGAATAATCATACTTCTTGAAACATAATAAGTGTGATAAATATAAATTTATGTAAAGTTAATGCAAACAATTTATGTATATATATATATATATATATATATATGTGTGTGTGTGTGTGTGTGTGTGTGTGTATTTATATTGTTTATACGCATTATTCAGATAAATTTGTTCCAATTGGTGGTGGAGTGCTCGATGGTCATCACAACAATTAAAGAGGTATCATCATCATCATCATCATCATCATCCATATCAATAGCTAAACCACTACAACACCTACTTATTCATATAGAACTTTTGTGTCATCTTCTTACGTTGTTCCAACACTTCATATCATATTCTTGTACTGTTACTAACCCTTAGGATTTCCATCTCACATTTGCACTTTGGAACAAAAAGTTGTCAGATAGTTGTCGATAATATTGATGCAGAAGAGTAGTACTAGTAGTAGTAGTACTAGTAGTAGTAGTACTAGTAGTAGTAGTACTAGTAGTAGTAGAGCGGTGCTTATCTTGATTCAAGCACCCTGCTGATATGTCTATGCTCTGTGAGTGGAGAGGAGGATGATGTTCGTTCTCATAATGACAGCTGTTATGATGTGTTTATTTCAATTCAGAACTAACTTGGCATTCACTGAGGAATGGTCTCTTACTTTTTCATCATTGGTGAGAGTTGTCAAACATTATTAAACAACTACGCATGCTGGTGATGCTCAAGAATAAAACAGTATGTATTTCACCGATGATTGATCTCAGGGTATGGCACGGGATGTGCTCAAGAATAAAACAATATTCACCGATCTAACCCTGGAGGATTTTGAAGAGAACGTCTATTTAGTTTGCAAGGTGAGTAAGTGAGATACTCATTAGGATTTACCCTTATATGTCTGGTGATAACACTTATAATAAAAGGAAAAACTCATTTTATTTACTTCATCATCATTATTTATTATTGTGTGTTCATGTGTGGTTTTGTCGATGCATAATTTTTTTATTATATTTACTTGCTGGAATCAGGTCTACCGTAATGGATCTCTGCTACTTGATAAGTCGCAAAACGCTACTTCCAAGCCTAATGATCCAAAATATCGTCGTCCATTCTTTGTCTCTATGGCCCGTCTAGAGGATCTTGGTAATAATTCTACATATATATATATATATATATATATATATATATATATATATATATATATATATTATATAATGTGTGTGGGTGTGTGTGGTAATGTACATATATCTTAAAGGTTTCACCAATTTCGTCGATCAAGAGTACACTCCTGGGAGAGAATTTGAAATTCGAGCACCAGCAAATGAACAAGTAGTTTGCCATAAGGAGGAGGAGGAGGAAGGGGAGGAGGAGGAAGTGATGACGGGAACAATTTGTTTTCTAGAGAAGAAGGAGAAGAAGAAGAAGCAGCAGCAGTACAGTTCCTCCAAAAAAACAATTTTCTACTCTGTGCACTACAACACATAATAGCCATTATAAAACATTCTACAAAATGAATTACTATGATTCCTTTCTTCTTTTTCAAGCATTTCTCTTCGATGCCAAGAAAGATGCTCGAGGGAAAGGTTGGGGAGACCAAACAGGTTAGGATGTTTGTTCTATTTACTATACCACTTTTGCTGCTTTACAAGAAAGTATTTCCTCCTCCTCCTCCTCCTTCTCCTCCTCCTCATAAATGTTGGTGCTATTATCCCATTACTAGTTATTCGTAATTAAATTTATAGTAGCAAAGTTTTTTGGGCTAAGCGTTGAGCTTGGTCTCTTACTCTTCTTCTTCTTCTTCTTCTTATACTCATATCATCAGGTCTTGGAGGCCAAACAAGTAGTTCTTCAGCTTCGTCTGCAGAATGCTACATTGGATCAAGTCCTGAATCGCAATGATGGCGAGTTAAAGGGGGTTGTGGTTTCAAGAAAGGTGTGTGTTTGTTGTCTGCCATAGTTGTTTGTTATGTAATGATGGAAACTAACAGAAGGATTAAATTGGGAACATTATTATGCAGCAAAGATGATATGCAAATAATACAATTCTAAATTGAATATAGTATATCATTTTGTTGAGTATGTATGGATATCTTCATGATTTTTTGTGTCAATTTGTCAAAGTGAGGAAAATGGGGAAGGTTTTTGTTTTATTTGTTATGATAATTTCTGTACTACTATCAGACAATGTGCTTGCCGTATTTGATCGACAACTGGTTGTTCTATTATCATATACTAATCTTTTTCTAATATGTTGTCTGGAAGTTATCGTTTCCCTCGATTTTCAATCCGGGAGAGGCTCGAAATGACTTGTTCATGTGGCTCAATACGGGAGTGTTTTTGCAGGTAGTATTTGGTTAGTCAGCAGTCGTATGTTTATTTGTTATGATCCTCTCATCAATATCTTATTTTATGTCGTATTAACATTATTATTATTAAACTACTACTACTACTAATAATAATAATACTTAATACTTCAGGGATCCAAAAAAGCTGCTTTGAATGTACAAATAGTAATCAAGGTAGTAGACGTCATCTTAGTAGTACTATTTTCAAATTCTCATGATCATGATCAATATTTTATCGATTACTACTAGGTGTTTCTGGATGATGGAAAGCATGTTCCACGTTCTATCCAAGCTGCTGGTAGTCCTGATCCTCAAGATCAATTCACATCTTCGGTCTATTACCACTCCAACACGCCACTATGGGACGAAATCCTCAGCCTTAAGATCGATCCAGAGCTACTGGAAAGAGTAATAGTATAGTAGTAATAGGAGTAGTAGTAGTTGTAGTAATGATACTTCTAGTAGACAACATACTTACAATCTGTGGTTTGTGCTATTGTTGTTTGCATTTATTGTTAGTCGCATCTTCAATTTGTTGTCTACCATGCATCAACAAACAAGAAGCAAGGAACTCCTCTCAGCTTTGGGTACGTAGTCCAGCTAATATCTATCCACCAATCACCATTTTAACAAAGATTAATAGCAACAAGTGCATAATATAAATATTATTTTAGGTGGATGAAGTTGACTTCTGAGAAGGGGGCTGTTTTACCCGACAGTGTATGTTAAATGAAAATTAATAATTTGTTGTTCATTGATTGATTGTCTTATTGTTATCATACTACACTCGATATATATTCTATCCTTTTAAGCAAAAAAGGAAGTGACACAATTGTTTGGATAAAGGCATCATTACTCACTCCTCATTTTATTTTTTCATTCACAGGATCACGTGATACACACGTACAAAATCAGTTCAAACTTGAAAGAGCTCAAGGGATGCAAGTAATTTGTTGATCAAATATGAATGACACATTATGATTTTGTTAGCGAAATGGTTCATCGTCATCCATATCACCGCACAAAGATGGTCATTATCGTAGTCTTCTTCTTCTTCCTGCTTCTCCTCATAATTATTATCTTTCTATCATCCAAAGGTACCTTCATGGCATCGATAAGAGTTTAAAGCCACGAAAGGGTGAGGAAATTCGAGTCAAGACCAAGTTGCTTTCAACGTTGAAAACACAGTCACATGTTTTGCATCCTCTCTTAAGTTGGCAGCAAACAAGTATCATACAACTAAAGCATTATCTAAGAGCTTTCAACAATGAACCCTATTCAAGCGAGCAGACTAAGAGGTACATCAAGGTGACAATGTCCATGCTGTTTGGAATGCTTCAAAGCCTTAAGCACAAAGAGCTACACCAGGATTTGCTCACAGCTCTTATAAAGGTGTTCAGTAACATTCAAGAAGAAGAACAGATTATGATGGAGGCTTATATCAAGAACGTCTTCAATTTCTCGAAGGTGCATGGATTGCTACTAAACCTTAGCAATGAACGCCTTAAAAAAGAACTAATACAATGTAGTGAGAGTCTGGTCCCACTATCAAAAAGCTTTCAATGGTTGATGCAGTTCTGTGTACGATCGTATGAGCTAGATTCTGATGATACTCTAAGTCTCTCTGACTTCAAGAAAGCTCTACGAAACGACACTTTGGAATTGATTTCTGAGCTTCTAAAACGTAATGTTGGCAAAAACAAGCAAGTCAAAGAGGGCCAAATGTGCTTCATCAAAGTACTTCCCATTGTCCTCCTCACTTTCGAGAAGATATTTTCTCAAAAAGAGTTGGCGGATATCGTCGTATGGTTGGTTGAGTCGATTCATTCTAGTCCACAGAACAACGCACCGCGACTCAATCTTATTCGTATCTTAGCTGAAAAGATGGCTTTTAAAGCCCCTGTAGCACAGGAGGCATTCTTCCCTCTACTTCTCAAATACCTCAAAGCTCATCTTGTACCTGATGGCGGGGTAGATGAGTGCTATCTGGCAGTAGATATCCTAAAAAAATTGCTTCATTTCATCCAAGTAAAAGAAACCAGTTGTGGTGGAGGAGGCGAGGATGTGAAGGCTGCTATTATCAGTCGTACAAGTAGTAGTAGTATAAACAACCCCGCATCATCATCATCATCATCATCATCATCATATGAGCTACGTTCTGAGGAAGAACAGTCTAAGATACTTCTCAAATTCATTCCAGTTTTAAGTTATCTTACGGATACCTCCCTGCTTTTGTGTCAAGCACGAAGAGACCACACCCTTTTAGCCCCTCTTTCAGAACAAGTAAAAGAACTCGTAGGACCTACTACTAGTAGTACAACGTTAGTTGCAAACGCATTGACTTGCACAATGACGTTCTTCAAAATACTACCTCAAGATGTATTGCTCCAACATATAACTTCAATGGAATCAGATAAACGATTTAAGTTTCTCTCTCGCGTATTGCGTCTATGGTTAGAGGTGATGAGTCAAGATATCTACGAGGAAGTGTGGGTAGTACTCCTAACTTTGCAAGTACAGACTGTATGCAAAGTGTATGCAATGCTCACTAAACTCTTTTGCGAAGTGGCTGAGCAAGCTCAAGATCTTACCATACGACAAGAAGACGTTATTTCCCTCTATTTTGCCCTTGGTATGGAACTCTTACTACATCGAGACCTTGAGATGGAGGCAATGAATCAAAAGCGTCGTGTACAAGTGGAGAAGTTGCTCGGATATGACGACCCAAGACCAAAGGTTAGAGAGGGTATTAAATCTCTCTGGGATTCACTCAAGTCTCGTAGACCGATGTTCTCACGTGTACTAGTGCCAGGGTTATTGAAGATAATTGCTACAGGTTTGCTAAGCACCAGCTCCTCAGAATCAAAGGAGACCACCAGCAGGAATGATTCTAAACGGAGTAGGGGGGGGGGGGGGAGTCCTGAGTCACAGAAGCTATGTATGGACATATACTACTCAATGATCGTTACAGAATACAAATGCACTTCCACCATCAATAGAGTGGAGAGATTCACAATCGATTTCCTCTCTGAAATGGTACATGATAATCAAGTCCGTGGTGAAGCGTTTTATCGAATGTTGGAGGAGGAGCTCAAACAACGATTTGCTACCGATGTTGCTCATACAAAACTGCCTGGTGCTCTATTTCTTGATCACATCGGACATCTTCATGATCTTATGCTGTCTTTGCTTAAATTTCCTACCACCGGCATTTATGAGGATGAGCGCACATCGAGAGCACTTGCGCTTATGGATTATCTAAGAAAGAAGGATGAAAGTGGCAATATCCGCAAGGAAATGTACTTTCGATACGTTGATTTCCTCGTAGAATTGCATGCTGAGCTGAAGAACTATCAAGAAGCTGGTATTACTCTGTTACTAGAAGTAGACATGTTGGATTGGAAAGATAATATGTTGGAACCGCGTGGGGAATTCCCTCGAGAATCTGAAAAGCAGCGGAAAGAACGTCTTCTACAGAACGCTATTTCATTCTTTACAACAGGACAAGATTGGGAAAGAGCCATTGAGATGTGTGAGCGTTTGGAGGCATTTTACCGCTATGATGTGTTTGATTATGATTTCCTTGCTTCTGTCCTCCGTCAAGAGGCTGAGCTCTTCCACAAGATAGCATCAACTCCTCGTTTCTACCCTAGCTATTATCGTGTTATTTTTTGCGGAGAGTTTGAAGATGAAGAGAATGGAAATGAATACGTCTATCGTGGAGGGCGTTTGGAGAAAGTGATGAACTTCACACAAAGGATAAAGCGCAAATACCCAGATGCTAAGCTCGTTATGAGATGGAGTCCAAAGGAGGAAGATCTGAAAGAACATAAGAAGATAATTGCTATTACGACTCTAAAACTACCCAGCTGGCAAGTTATAGCAGAGAAGGAATTGCTGTCTGAGGAAGAGAAAAAAAGGGTGTTGAAACTACGGAGCAATCCACATGTGACAGAGCCTGTGATGCAATACTTTGAGAATAACAATAGATCAGTCTTCATGTACGAAAAACCAGAGCAGAGAGCAAAGGAAAAGAGACCTGCTAATGAATTCAAGGAACTGTGGATTAGACAAACCTTTCTTGTTTCTGAGGCCAGTTTCCCTACGGTATGATGATGATGATGATGATGATGATGATGACTGCTACTTAACAAGTAATTGGTGGTTGCTGTGTGCTTTATCTTATTCATCATGGAAACGAAGACGATAGAAAATAAAAAAAGAATAATGATGATGATGATGATGATAGGAGGATTCAGCCTAACTTAGCTATTAAATATACCACTCTTCCAAGTGACTATCTCTTCTGTCTACTCCTTATGGCTGCTTCTTACACACTCCTTGTCGCCGTCCTCCTCCTCCTCCTCCTACTTGGTGTTATTATTATAGGTTCGTCGGCGGTGCCGAGTGGTGAGTAAGAAGGAATTCATGCTAACACCAATAGAGAACGCAACTAATTTGGTAAGTGTGGTGAATTTATGATTCACATTGATTGATTAATTCATTTATTCATTCTTGTCATATAAGAAGAACAACAAAATAGATAGATAAACAATTCGATGATTGATCATCTTCTGGTTATTGTATGTAATTAATTCATAGCATCTAGAATCACGCCAAGCGAAGAAACACCATTCATTTTCCTCCTCATCAAGTAGTAATGTCATAATTCGGTGATCTTGCTGCTTTAATGTTGTGATAATATTTAGGTACATGAGAAAAACTGCCAAATTCTGAAGGAAATGAAAAAAGTGAGTGCTGCTGCTGCCGAAGCCAGTAAGTGAGAAGTTAGTAGGAAACATATCCATCTCTCACCAAGTAATGTGAGGAGTAGTAAGTACTACATACAGGGTATCACAGGCCACGATATACAGACACACACATATAATATATATATATATATATATATATATACATAATGTGATAGTCGCAATTAGTGAGTAGCGGTGTTGTCACCAACACGTTGCTGCATCATATCCCCATGTATTACATCCTCTAACAGTGGACATTATTATATTGTCCCTATTACTACTACACAAGATCTCGTCATTATCATCATCATCATCATCATCATCATCATTGCGAATATGCTTTCCTGCTGCCTGATCATATCATAAATAGTGAGTGCTGGAGGTGGTATGGGAAGTGTTAAGTCTCCCCGCAGCATATCTAACGTGGGTGACAGAGCCCCATCCGGCCTACCAACAGCAAGACAAAGTCGCAAATCGATCTTTAGCAGAAATAATTCCGCTAGAGGCTCTATTTTTGGTGGCGGTGGTACTTCTTCTGCAATGTTTTCGTCTCCAAATGCTTCTCAAAAGAATCTTGCAGTACCAGGCCTAAATTTCAACGTCTCTCAAAAGAGATTGTAATTACGTCGTTTTCACTTTGTCAAATTCGTCTATCCCCTAATACATCTCTCTCCCTCTCTCTCGCTCTATGTGTGTGTGTGTGTGTGTGTGTGTGTGTAAGGGGGGCGATGAAATCTTGATCGTTTCCACTGACACATGCATGATATATGTTGTTCCGATGTTCCTCTAGATCTGTATCCAATGTCAACACATGCATGATATATGTTGTTCCGATGTTCCTCTAGATCTGTATCCAATGTCAACACATGCATGATATATGTTGTTCCGATGTTCCTCTAGATCTGTATCCAATGTCAACACATGCATGATATATGTTGTTCCGATGTTCCTCTAGATCTGTATCCAATGTCAACACTCCTGCATCGGAGACCAAAAAGGTGGAAGTAAACGGTCTCTTGGCCCTTCTTCAGGTCAATCAATATTATGCACATTACATAATATATATATATATATATATATATATATATATGTGTGTGTGTGTGTTTGTGTGTGTGTGTATAATAGTTTCATTTTTGTATCAATAAATATCAGCGATAGATCCGACAAAAGTCGATCTAATCATAAACAAGAGAGAATCAAGAGGGTAGAGTTGAGGGATGTGTGCATTCTTGGGTGTTTGTGTGTGTTATAATAATACAGGGTACAATCGACGCTGGTGTCAATGGTGGGACTAAGTTGTTCTGTGAAGCATTTCTTACGGAGGGTTACATTGGTATTATTTCTATAGTTGTGTGTGCATATGGCAAGTAAAAACTTAGCTTCTTCATTTAGATTTTGCATTGGTTTGCACACAGATACCCACAATTCTGAAACGGATTCTCAACATGTAAATAAACTCCGCGAGAGGTTAATTGAACAAGTTGGGGTACTTAAGGAGGGTCTCAAACTCTTCGGAGAGGTAATGAGTTTTGGCTAAATTTTTGTACGTTGAATGACATGTGTTTTTCCAGAATTGTCAAGATTATCGGGGTCTTTATGAGCATCTTAACGCCACGTACAATCAGAAATTGTTGAAATCTTTGGAGCAATACACATCTTGATCGCGAACGTCAAATGCAACACATGTGATTCAATGCCATGTCACAAAATGTCAAAGAATGTGAGAAACACTGCATCGCTTAGTTCAATCTCAATGCCAGTTTGAGATTTTATTTGTGCTCCGCCATTCAACGAACATCACATCATTCCACATGACTCTGCTGTTTCATTCCTCTCATTGTGAAAGTTAATGCCATTTTTGAATTCGCAATGCAATCGACTGTGTCTTCGTTGAAGTTGAAACCGCACCTGTGAACCAAAGCAACTGCTCGCGCACACCGACTTCCCCACACGTGCATGCAACAGCAACGAGCACAAATGCAGCAATGACATGCCCACAAAATCAATGATTTGCGCAACCAGTGCCACTTGCGTCTTCGTATCAAAAGCTCACCTGAAGACCACAAAGCATGTGCCACTTTTCCGTTCCCAACGCATTG